>JAPMUY010005354.1:0-152500 GCA_026901105.3 Galaxias olidus | reverse complement strand
TGTCTCTGTTCTTTGAGCACACTCACCCACTGTGGTCTAAAGTTCCTAAACAGGAGTCTTACCACCGATAAGAGAGTCCTTCTTCCTAGTTATCTGCCATCATCACCCCCTCCTTGGGAAGGAGAAATGTTTCCACTGTTCACAGTACTCCTTTGATACAAAGGTTCATGTGGAACACACACACACACACTCACACACACACACTCACACACACACACACACACACACACACACACACACACACAGTAATGGTGTAACCAAACTGCGACATGCACACACACACACACACACACACACACACACACACACACACACACGCATTGACAGTTGGAGAAACGTGTGAACTTTAATTACTTTACACAAGCATTAGCTAATTATCATTGGCCATAGGTGCCAGAGAACGTGGTGACACATTCCATGCTGTGTGGGAAAACAGCCTGCTAGCTATTTTTCTCACACTTAATCTCTCGACCACACACAGACAGTTGTGGTTTCTTGCGAAGTCAGCAGGTATGTAATCTTTAACCGTTTGCTCCTCTGTGTAGAACCTGGGTCGCTGGGTGTCTGTTAAGACATGCCGGGGCCCCCTGGTGGAGGGGTGGAGCCAGGACCACGAGCCAGTCATGTGCTCTTACAAGAGGGTGCAGTGCAAATTCGAGGTGTATGGCCTCCAGGGCAAGACTGAGGAGTTCA
Organism: Galaxias olidus; assembly: GCA_026901105.3. Lineage (NCBI taxonomy): Eukaryota > Metazoa > Chordata > Actinopteri > Galaxiiformes > Galaxiidae > Galaxias > Galaxias olidus. The sequence goes on along the minus strand of JAPMUY010005354.1, from coordinate 151,807 downwards.
TTCACAGAGTGAGTGAGAGAATTGCAGTTCCCATCATACAATTTCACAGTGGAGAATTAGTATAATATGCAAATTCATTTAACATGTTTAAGTAGGCCTATGGGAAAAATCTGGTGCTGTGAAAAATCATAACTTACAATTCGACGGTTTGAGTGGCGCTTCTGGAAGTAGTCATCCGTTTGTTTATTTTTTTTTACTATTATGCAAAAATCCAGTCCCTGCTGTTGTTTAATTGGTTTGTTTAGGACTGGCTTTTACAATGTGTTCTGTGAATATTAACAGTGTATCCGGGACATCCTATTGGTTGGCCACAGGCAGGCGGTGGCCTGGCTCGACGAATGGCACGGTCAGTGGCGCCCACACTAAAACACAGCTCTTTTGTAGTTCAATAACAGAACACATGGACAAGTTATGAGTTAGAGCGCCCTGCTATACCCAACATGAGAAATGGTGGTGAGAAGCTGCGGCATATCATAAAGGATAATGATTCTCCCTGAGCCATAATGAGCATCCTGCCGTTTTAACGCTGTGGAACGCCGTGTGTGTGTGTGTGTGTGTGTGTGTGTGTGTGTGTGTGTGTGTGTGTGTGTCATCCCTCCAGGTATGACATTAGAAGAGGTGAGAGAGTACGAGAGGAAGCTGCAGGAGCAAACCAACAGCAAAGTCAAATCCAACCCAAACAACTCAGGTAGGTTACCTTCGGAAGGGTAGAACATCAAGGGACATTGGGAAGGAGAGGAATAGATGAGGGAGGGAGGGAGGGAGGGAGGAAGGAAGGGAGGGAGGATTAAGCTGAAGGACAATAGTTGGCAAAAAAGTATAGAGTTTGTGTTGGCAGAAGCGTGGAAGAATAGACCATGAGGGAGATTAATGACATGGAGCATACGCTCAAGCAGTGAGAATATGTAAACGGAAGAGATAGGTTAGCCGGAGCGAAAGAGTGGAGTGGAGAGAAGGAACTGTGTTTCACTGAACGGGAAAGGAAGCACAGCGAAGAGCATTGTCACCTGAGAGAAAAAGACAGTATAAAAGAGAGTAAATCTTCTTCTTTTTTTACTGTATAAAAGAGAGTAAAAAAGTAGGGGTTGTAGTGTAGGTTTTGGTGGAAGGCCTATAAAGTGAGAGTGCATGGCGCTGCTGCAGGCTGATAAACTGGGAAACGCAGTCCACCTGCAGAACTCTTCTCAGCACACTCAACATGAACATAGAAAAATAAACTACAACCATCGCTGCACTTACTGCAAATGTCATCCCTTGTGGAGGTCTAGTCTTTGTATCTGTACGCATGTTTTAGTGCGTATGATTGTGGGTGCGTGCGTGTGTATGTGCGTGTGTGTGTGTGTGTGTGTGTGTGTGTGTGTGTGTGTGTTGGTGTGTTTGTTTGTGTGTATGTGTGTATGTTGGTGTGTGTTTGTGTGTAAGAGAGTGGTCACCATGCCCCCTACTGGATAGTTGGATGAATCTGCAGCGTCCATAACATGGCCTGTAGCAGCTTGCGTGGCACGTTTGTGTGTGTGTATGTGTGTGTGTGTGTGTGTGTGTGTGTGTGTGTGTGTGTGTGTAAGATGGGAGACATCAACCCGAAACAGATCTGCAGTCATTGCTCAACCTGCTGCAGCTCGCCGCACCGCTGTGCCCTGCCCCCGCAGGCCAAACGCTGCTAGTGCAGGCTCCGTAGGTCGGCGGTAATAGAGTAATAGATTATGATTTAATTCATCTCCCGTAATAAAAAAATAAATGGATCTCGTTGACTCTAGAGGCTTCTCGCTTCGAGAGCGAGACCCTGTTATGTGAATACCTTGGGGTAATCTAAAGGATTTAACTCATGTCTTACAAATTATAAAAGGAAAGATCTTCAATAAAATTGAAATAGATTCTGCTCTATTTTTTCCCCTCCCCTGGTTCGGCTCCTTTTGTCTTTTGCCCCTCGCTCCTCTCCTGCTTTCCTCGTGTGCCAGGTTTGTCTCCGGCGCCTCGCCCCATGTTCTCCCGCTCTCTCTCCGTGACAGACGAGCGTGCTCTGAAGAAGATGGGAGTGACGACGGCTGCCATGCCTGACCCTTCAGCTTTGTCCACACCGCAGGCCCCACTGCGTCTGCACTCAACACCCGAGTGATGCATCACACAAACACACACACACACACACACACACACACACACACACACACACACACACACACACACACACACACACACACACACACACACACACACACACACACACACACACTTTATTCACACTGCCCAGCTTAATTTAGCCCTGGGTGCTGCATCTCAAATGGCCAACAAAGTTCGAAATGTATTCCTCAACCAACACTCACACACAAAAAGAGAGAAGTATGCACACACACACAACACAGACACACACATACACACATACACACTTTCACTCACAGTCACACAAAAAGTCCGAAGAACTCTCAGATTCTGAGATACGTCCAAATGATATATTTAACCCGTAAAAAGGAATGTGCACATGAATCCAATCGTTTCATTTACAAACAAAGCATGCTGACTCACTCACTGCACACACACACTCTGTCTAAACAGTGTGTACTTGCCCTGCCAACCATGCTGACACAGCTCCAAAGACACACACGCACGCGTGTGTGAGTGTGTGTGTGTGTTTGTCAGGCTTTACATACAGTCATTACATTGCAAACTGTGAGCCCCCACCACTTCCCCCCCCACCCCACCCAGGGAGCGACTCAATGCCGGGAGCCCCCCCGCCCCCCCCTGCCCCCCCGCCCCCCTGTGCTCAGCAGCCTACAGAGCTGCATTTGGAGTTTAATAGAGAGGATCTAATGTGGAGGAGACGGGGGAGGGGGATGGATAGGGGGGAGGGGGGCTGGGAGGGGGGATGCCGATGCTATGGATCTGCTCCATTCTCTCCCCGTCCGATAGGTCAAGCCCGGGTTATCGATCGAGGGCACGGAGGCACTGGATTGGCTCCTTGATCATCCAGCTCGCCGCCCGCTGAAGGTTCAGGCCGCAGCTCGCCCGCGACGAGGAGTCAATAACGTGGTCGTTTAAACGCCATTAGCTTCTGACGCACGCTAGCAGCGGAGACAGATCACCTCCGTCTCTGTGTGTCAGATCCCCTACAAGCTGTAGGAAGTGGACATCAGAAACAAAATATTGATACATGTGTATTGTGCAAACAGGAGACTTATAAGGGGGATTATTACGCTGGTTTTACGCTTGTAAATTCATTTATAGTACAAACAAACAGTTGCATTCTTTTTTGTATCATTAAATATAAACTCTTGTATACAAAGATACGGTTTTTGCGATTGCCTTGTGTTTCCATATCTGCCCTGATAAGTGAAACAATGGTCAGGCCAACCACACTGCTGGCCATGTTTGAGGAGTTCGTCGAGCGCACAGCACACACCACTTTCTCACACACTCGCACTGTCGTCACTAATTGTGCCAATCTGAGATGACTCATGTTCCTAAGTGCTTCCCACCGGCAGCAGTGGGAATGCAAGGTGAGGCCGTTTGTAGAGCGCCGTGGTCTGGTTCACGGGAAAGCGTTCCCAGTACCACGCCGACCGGCGGGTCAAATGAGTTTGGCTGTTGTCACCGGGTGAGATAAGGGACACGAGGCCCATATCCATGAACGCTCAGTCACAGGGCGGACCAAACTCGAGGACAAAATCAAAAATAGATCGCGAAAGCCCCCCTTTGATGACAGCCTTTGTGCTCCGAGATACAAACATTTAAAGTGTACTCTAAAAAGACACAGCAATGGACCTTCGGGCACTAAGGTAGACCTTTTGTACTGGCATAAATAAGACACAGGTTCATTCTTGATAGAATTGGCAGGGCAGACTGTGTGTATCAATGACGGTACTGGTAAGGTACTGCGTCTGTTTTCCTGATTTTGGTGCCTGTTGTTCTCAGACTGTACAGTATGGTTGCACAGGACTTGACAGCGGAAAAAGGGGATTTGGAAAGAGGTTTAACCGTGTCTTTTGTCCTAGATGATCTCCTCAGTCTGGGTAAGACCTCAGGACGCCAGCACAGAGTCAGTCAAATACATGCATTTGTAGACACAGCCATTGGACTGCCTCCCCCCTTATGGCCTCGTAGCTCCTAAAGGAAATGCGTTACATCCTGGCGATGATTGGGATTCTTTACTCGGGCTCCAATCATGCCTTATTTGAAAAAATCAGTTATTAGCGTGTACTTACCAAAGGCAGCACTACAAAGCAAACCACACACATTCTCTCTCTCACACACACACATGCACACGCACACACACGCACACACACACACACATGCACACTTCACTAGCAGTGGGAGGCTGATATGAAAGAGGTAGAGCTCAACACAGCAAGGAGTGCTCACAAGTGCTGCAGAGGGACCTTAAGACTGCCGGCTATGCTGCATTAACAGCATCAGCTCGCTTTCTTCTGCTCTGCCTCTGTCTGTGTCTCTCTCTCTCTCTCTCTCTCTCTCTCTCTCTGACTCACACACACACGCACGCACACACAGACACACACGTACGCAGGCAGGCATTTGCAGGTAAACACACACACAGACATCTGTGCCTCTCTCTTGCTTTTTACTCTTTCTTTCTCTCTCCCTCACGTTTTACTATCTTTCGCTCCCTCTCTTTGCCCCTTTTGAAATTGTATTTGATCTGCCCTCCTCTCCTCTCCTCTCCTCTCCTCTCCTCTCCTCTGCCTTTCCTCTGGAGGGCCTCTCTAAAGAAGATGTACTGTGTTCATTATATGGAAATGTTCCCCCGGTAGGCCATCATAGATCCCGACCCTGTAGCGCTGAATCATGCTGCTATAGTCCCAGCCGGCCAGCATAGCACAGCAGAGCAGAGACGGGCAGACGAGACTCTCTCTCTCTGGAGCACGCGGGCCGACCCGGCGCCCAGTCCTGCTGCTGTGCCCAGGGCCCGGCTCTGTAGTCCCACATGGACCCGGGGGCCTGGATGAAAAGAAGGGGCTGTGACAGACACAGAGACAGAGAGGGGACGGAGTCGCTGGGCACAGAGAGAGAGATCGAGAGAGAGAGAGAGCGAGAGAGAGAGAGAGAGAGAGAGAGAGAGAGAGTGAGAGAAAGAGTGAAAGAGTACAGGAAATGGAGAGTGAAAAGGTGGGAGTCTAAAGATGGTATCTTCAAAGGTCAACAAAAGAGGGGGAACAATGGAAAAAGGGGCATAATAGGAAAGGGGGCAGAGGGAGCGATGGAGACACGGTGAAGGAGAGGGATGGTCAGCGTGTCCGCCTTTGTTCTCGCCTCATCTCCATGGGCTCTGGGCCTAACTCTCCTGATGTATGGGTTTTACTCCGAGATCGATACACACTTCACACTCGCTGGACAGACTACTGCTCGGAGATGAAAAACACCCACGCTTGTTTGTGTGTGCATGTGGCGGTGTGTTGGTCATCCTTCTCTTCGAAAGTCTCTTTAAGTGAGCAGGACCATTAAAGTGAGTGACCATTAAGTTGCATTTAGTTCAGCGTGCCACTAGGCTAATCATTCAGCCACCATGCAGGACAACAAACGCAACACGAATTCAATAGGACATCTGTTTTGGGTGCGTGTTATAGAGATATAGTGTGAGAGAGAGAGAGAGAGAGAGAGAGAGAGAGAGAGAGAGAGAGAGAGAGAGAGAGAGAGAGAGAAAGTCCCGGTTTGACAGCTCTCTCTCCCAGCAGGGGATGTGAATGGCCAGCCCACATGATGAGCATGAAAATATTAAACCAACTACCTGTGTGTGTGTGTGTGTGTGTGTGTGTGTGTGTGTGTGTGTGTGTGTGTGTGTGTGTGTGTGTGTGTGTGTGTGTGTGTGTGTGTGTGTGTGTGTGTGTGTGTGTGTGTGTTTGTGAGGTGCGTTGTACATGTGCGGTCATGCTGGTGTAAGTGTGCGTTCATCCTGGTGTGAGTGTGCGTTCATGCTGGTGTAAGTGTGCGTTCATCCTGGTGTAAGTGTGCGTTCATCCTGGTGTAAGTGTGCGTTATCCTGGTGCAGGTGTATGTCTTGTATAAAGATAAATGGTGAGCCTGGCTGGCATGGCTCCCCCATTACAGTGTCAGCATTACAGTTTTTAGTCCGCTCAATCATATAAATGGCTGGAAATCCTCTGTGTATTTAGCCGTACCGCTGGGAACCCAATTTGTAACCTCTGCCCAGTAATACGTTTTGCACGACGTTATCTGGGGACATGCAGAGTGCTGAAGTCATAGAGTATCGCGGAGGAATAATTAAACCAATTAAGGAAGGAAATATGGATTATGGCGGGGAATCTGCATACAAACAAGGCCCCTCTGGGAGCGAGCAGAATACTGCTGTGCTCCGGTTGATAATCGTCATCGTTAAAAAAAACTAGGGCGGAGGTTCTCTGTCCCACAGTAAGCTGGCGTTGCATTTTGACGGACCTATTATCCTCGGAGAGAAAAGGCGCGGTCAACAGCAGATCCTATGGCTGCTCTGCTGCGGTGAATTGAATTGCAGAAGGCTGACGAAACGTCAAAGACCTGCGAAATCTGTCGTATAGGTCGCTTTCCATACACCAATACCCAGCTACCCAGCTTCCAATACACAGCTGAGCAGCAAACACAAGTGAGCGCACGCACACGCTCTATTATTGACACAAACACAAAGAAAACGGAGCGCCTTGGGTAGGCCTTCATTGAAATTCATGCCTTAAATATCTTAATCAGCACGCCCATAAAGTCTGTGGATTTTAATTGCCCCGCCATGCCTAATAATTACATAACAGCCAAAGGAGCGAGGGTGCCCATATGTTTGTTAATGGGGGCGGGGGGTAGATTAGAACAGAGTGAGCAGAATCCGTTCGAGTACAACGGGCCTTATTGATCCGGCCAAGGCGGAATTGCATTTCCCCGGCTGCCACGAGCACAGAGAGGATAGCATTCATCTTCATGTAAGGAGCTACAGTAGGAGGAGGAGGAGACAATGTAAAACATGGCCCACGCGCGTGGCAGCAAGGACGTCGCATCGCCGACTGTTAACAGTGACACGGTCTATTGTTAGATAAACCGTGTGCATATGGCGGGGTAGGACAGGGGGCCGCGGGCGCACGGAGAGCATATGGCTAGGACACGACAGGGCAGCGACGCGCCGGTGAAGGACACAGCTACACTTGTAAGTCTTTCACAAAGCTGGCACACAGGAACCGCACAGAGAAGGAGAAGTCGGGAGTGACATCGTACCGGGTAACAACACAGTTGATGATTTATCGCGGTGTGGCCGTGAACTTCTTCTGGTCCCACAAAAGAGCTAACCTGGAGGCACAAAGGTAATGTTAAATCAAACACTCCGTCGCGAAAAGGGTTAGTGGATGGATATGGATGGCAGGTCGCAGTCAAGTAAGTGACATTCAAATAAAAATAACCAGAACACACTGTACATTTGTAAGTCAAGACCCAGTTCACTTTCCAGAATGACTGAAACACAACTCCCACTGATATGGTCAAAGCCTGTGCAATGTACTGTACATCTGTACAGCATTTCTAGTAAGATTCTATTTAGAGAACTATGCAAATCCAGAGAGTCTCAGAGTCTTCTACATACAAAATGGTAATGAGTCTTGATTCTCTAAAAGAGTTCACATGGCATTTTTATCCCTCTGCAGCTCCGTGAACATCTATAACGACTTGCCAGCGCTCCAGGATAGGCTTTTCTCCTCTCTTCCTCTCTCTCTGCTCTCTTTCTCCTCATCCCTCATCCCCTTCTCTTTTCTCCCTCTGATTCTCTGCTCTGTCTACCCCTCTTTTTCTATTCCATTCTATCTCAGCTCTCTCCTGCTCCCGCTCCCCGCTTTGCTTTTCTCCTCCCCCCCTCTCCCTCTCTCCCTCTCTCTCTCTATCTCTCTCTCTCTCTCTCTCTCTCTCTCTCTCTCTCTCTCTCTCTCTCTCTCTCCCTCTCATCTAAGCTCATTTACACCTTAACCACCTCTCTCTGTTTTATTTGCAAATCAAAGTGATGAAATGGAAGCAGAGAGGGATGATTTGCCCGGTGCAGGGGGCTCCGCTGTCATCCCCTGCGTGGGGGAGTCAGGGTGAAACGGGGAGGCGGAGGAGGGGGAGAGGGAGGAGAACTAAAAAGTGACTTGACACTCCATGTCCTTTATGCTAAAAGACATAGTGGCTGAAAATGGCTGAGGAAAACAGAGGGCTCTCATTGCTCCTGTGTGGAATGGGGTTTCTCAAAAACAAAGATGACTTTCCATTTTGTGTTATTGAAGCACAATTAGCTAGTGCATTGAAATAGTCCTTCAGTAATGTTGCGTTGTGGTGCTATGAGCAGACACACAATGCTGGTGTGTTTTAGCTGCTTCCAAGTCCTCTTATGGAGACATCAGGGGAGGACCACAGGCAGGACAGAGACAAACAGGTCACCCTTACCTGGGCTGGAGGATAAACGATTTCCCCCACCACAATGCCGCCCTCCTCCACCCCGCCCACCCCCCCCCTCTCCTCTTCTCCCTCCACCCCCCTCCTCTTCTCCCTCCACCCCCCTCCTCTTCTCCCTCCACCCCCCCTCCTCTTCTCTCTCCACCCCCCCTCCTCTTCTCTCTCCACCCCCCTCCTCTTCTTCCTCCACCCCCCTCCTCTTCTCCCTCGTCCCTCTTCCTCCTCCCCCTACTCTTATTTCTCCTTGCCACGCGTTTCATACAACTCCCTTGCTCAATTCCCTTTCCGTGTGTGTGTGTGTGTATGTGTGTGTCAGTGTGTTTGGGTGTGTGCGCGTGTTGGGGGAGGGCTGAGTACAGCATGTACCAGGACCTTAGCTCATGGACGCTTGCTTGTCCTTACAACACTTTTAGAAAGGCACAAACCCAAACACTCGAGTTGCGTGCATACACAACATGCAGGTGAACACACACGCACAAACACACACTGACTAGATCTGAAGGAGTGTGCCAGACGTATGCTCTTTGCACTATACTGGAATTTGTTTGTGTGCTACACAGTCAGCGCTGTCAGGCTGTAACTGGGAGTAAAAACATGGCAAAGCTCTGCTGTGATCTACCCGTTGATAGTGTTAGCACAGTCGGTTTAAGTCTGACACGTAAGGCGGAATGGGCATGAAGGATACATGCCTTCACAGTGTTCCTCCTTAGCTGTGGAGGAAAAGGACCAATGATGGGTCAGTCTGCTGGCAGTGCTGTGGAGCTCCACCTGTCTGTCTGTCTGTCTGTCTGTCTGCTGGGAGTGCTGTGGAGCTCCACCTGTCTGTCTGTCTGTTTGTCTGCTGGCAGCGCTGTGGAGCTCCACCTGTCTGTCTGTCTGTCTGTCTGTCTGCTCTGTGGAGCTCCACCTGTCTGTCTGTCTGTCTGTCTGTCTGTCTGTCTGTCTATCTGTCTGTCTGCTCTGTGGAGCTCCACCTGTCTGTCTGTCTGTCTGTCTGCTGGATAAGACCTGAGGTGGCAGCATTTACCATTCCAACCAGACACACACACACGCACACACACACACACACACACACACACACACACACACACACACACACACACACACACACACACACACACACACACACACACACACACACACACCCTCAGCTTGGTGTCACTGCCCCGGCCAGCCATATTTATGGCCCTAATCTCCGCCAGCCATACAGGCAGATACACATGCATACGTATCTGGGCGAGGGAAGGTGCAATCTTATCATTGAGAGACGTGTGTGCCTGTGTCTGTGATGTGCTCGTGCACTTAAAATGTCCAATGCATGTGTGTGTGGGGTTTCTTATGCCTGCGTGTGATTCTGAGTGGGTGTATGTGTGTGTTTGTGTGTGTGTGTTTGTGTGTGTGTGCGCGTGCTGTAATGGTATAAATCATAGGGGCTGGTCGTGGAAGGCGGGTGCGGCTCTCTCCATCTGTCTCTGTCCGCGGGAGTGAGGTATGGCTGGAGAGGGGGAGGGAGAGGGAGGGGGGCAGAGCGAGGGAGGGCAAGAAGGAGGGGGAGAGCCAGAACCCTAAGTCATGTGGGACGGACACAGAAATGAATACCGGGGTGCTGAAGGGCACTGTGTGTAGATGAACGCCCAGGGGGAACAGGAAGGAGAGATGGTGGTGAGGCCTTCACTTCCCTGCACCACCATCTCTCTGAGGGGACAGTGGTGAAATAGACTCCCTGAGCCAACGCTCAATTACAATGCAAGACCTAACTCCCCCCCCTTCTACCTTCCTCAAACTAGGCACCATGCAGATTGTTGTGTGGAAGTGCTTTGCAACGGGGGGGGGGACGGGGGACGGGGGACGGGGGGGGGGCACTGAACATGGCTCAGCGTCTCAGGTGGGGAGGCTTTAACTGTGGCAGTGCCACTGGCTACCTCAGCCGGGTTTCATCCATGACCAACATCTGCTGGAGGGGACCCCAGGCAGGGTGCAGGCGGGACAGGCCTGGTCCGGGGCCAGGCTTCCCTTCCCTCCGGTGGACTTCCCACCAAGCCGCCGGCGGCCAGGCTGCGTGGCTCCCGCCCGGACGCTGCGCCTGGCCCTCAGGCCGTGACGCGGTGACAGCTGCACCACGAGGCCCCTCCGCCTGGCTGAGAAAGCATCCAACAGACCTACCAGGAACCCCGGGAGCTTACCGTCAAAAAACATGCACACACACACAGGAACAAACGATTGAAAAGCTGGTAAAGATCCTGAGGCCCGACTCGTGGCTCCCGCCTCATCTTCCTATCAATTTGGATTACAGAGTTTCTCGGGGACTGAATGACAGAGACGGTTAGGCATGAGGAGAGACAGTGGGTCTGCCAAGGGCTCCACCGCCGGGAGCCCCGGGTGTCATGCTTGGTTTGCTTAGTTGTTAAAGTAGCGGCAGAGGAAAACTCACTGCATAGCCTGCGCTAGCACACAAGATTTGGTTCTGCGTGGTGAGATGAGCTCAAGCACAGCAATCCCTTCCTGGAAGCGTTCGGTGCCTGGGACACTGCATGTGGATTGCGGGCACCGAACCTGGCACTGCCAACAGACGTAAACAGCGTTACTGCCTGACTGGAGGAACATGCTGGAAGATGCCTGACTGGGAAACATTTGACTGCAGAGAAGAGGGGCACATCAGGGATCTGGAGACTGTCTTCTGGTGTTCAATCAGAAGAACGAGAACCTGAACAAGAACTCTATGCTAATAAAACGGGTTTCAACTGTATATCTAAGCAGGTGTAAGGAAATCCCCAGAGGTCAATTTAATGTATAGTGCAGTGTTTGTGCACTGCTCACTGCATGGCCTAGAGTTCCGTTATTCCTATGAAATCGTACTGAATACTGAATGAAATGTGTAGAGAGAAAGCGCTGAACCTATATTGACGTACAGTGTCCGATGATATTTCTACCATCTTCATCAAAGTCTTTCTCACACACACACAGACACGTACATGCTATGTGGTCTGTGTGTGTCCATGGCCACAGAGAGAGCATAAGGGATAGAGATGCAGGGGGGATAGCTAATCCTTCATTGGCACAGCAACTACTGCGTGTGACCTTGTAAGGATATGAACCTCCAGGTCCTAATTAATATGCATGAGGCAGAGCAATAAGAGTTTTGAGAGCGACCAACATTTTTATTTGTTTTTAAAACAATATGTCCACAGTAAAAATATGCCAATTCGGAATATAATTTACTTTTGAAAGACATACTTTTACTAATTTGTATAGATCAAAGTAAAACAAATATAAAACTATTTAAATAAAGGACAAGGTACCATCAATCACTATATGTTAAAATTACTCATGCTCACAAAAATGTGTATGATTAATTAGGGGGGGGGGGGTCTAAATTTGTTACCCTAATGGTGAATTTGCCAAACTCCTGTAAACAAACCAGACCACGGCGCTGCATATTCCAACACACACAGGCACAGGTGCGCACATGAACACTGTACAGTACATTGTTATCAGACGTAACATTGTGTGCTTTCATAATGACGTCATTGCACCTGTTTGATATGCGTGTGTTCACTTCATGTATTCCCACGCAAATCAAGTGCCTTCTCACTTCGGTTAACTGAGGACTAATGGCTTCACGTGTGCGATATTCCTCCGTCGTGTATAATTCATATCTGGATATCCTGCCCCTAAATATGGCAGCGTTAACATTTACACACACAATTTGAATAAACAATCAGGAACACACTAGCATCTGTTATTTGCGTAATTCAGTGGAGTGGGGGGACAAGGAGGAGTTACCGCTGGCAAAACAGACAGTGTCAGGGTGAGCTAAGGGCACTGACCTAACATGAGGCCTGTTAGAGAATACAAGAGTATCAAGGTGGAAGGCGGGGCTGTGGGGGGATTAAAAAGGCAGAGATAATTGAGATGCTGAAAGTGTGAACTTGGCTGTGTCCTTAATGAGGTTGTAAGAACTCCCAGAGTGGGGAACAGCTGGTCATCCAATGGACATCTAAGCTACGTTTGTAACAGGCGGTAGACATAGAACACATTATAATGGTGCACGTTGAGAAGTAGAAGAGCATGGTTAAACTAACTACTCGGTTAACAAGGGGGTAAAGAAAAAACAGAATCCGCTATGTTCATTAATTTCATCGTTATTGATTAGAGAAAAGCATAAAGCTTATTGTCACTCAGCTGTTCCCAAATGCATAGGCCTGGTCCTACACAAAAGCCTGCAAGTTCACCACTGCGCCTGCATGAGTACACACTCTCATAGCAAAGACTTGCAATAGAATACTCATTAGGTGTAGCAGTAGAGTTGCATGTAGCAGTTAGAGTTAAAATATTCCTTGTTTTTGCATAAAAAAATAACACGTTGATTCCATGAGTGATTTATCATCAGAGAGGTTTGTAAACGCCAACATTTCGCTACTTCCAAAGCAATGGAGACATATTGTCCAGGAGGGGGCGTGCCCGCAGATGCTCTTTTGCCATTCTATTGAGAAACACCGAGTCGGCCTAATAAAGATACATAGTGAACACTGCATACTACGCTAATTACGGTGTCTACACCTAAATTACACTCACAGAGTTTAGGTTGGCAAAATGTATTATATTTTTTCAATTCTCAACCCTTGTCTCTATTTGGAAGAATATGAGGTGTCCCCAATTCCCCTTTTACAACAAGGCTTGATGTCCAACAGGTATTAAAAGTATCAAATGTTGTCTTTTATAAGAATGCTATGAGGTTGAATTTGGTTTCAGCATGTAGGCTGAGAACCATGTGCTTCCTCTTTGTGTATGGGACGCTGGCCACCAAGGTGTCCGTTCTCCTATTGGGACCTTCAGCTCCCTGCTATCAAGAGACAGCCGTTGAGATTGATGGCACTGCAGAATATAAAGAAAATAAATTAGTGTTTTTCAGTGCATAGATTATTCCATTGTTCCCCTAATTGTCTTTATAAGTGGCTGTGTGGGAGTCCCTTTAGATGTCAGTTTGCAGTGGAAGCTGCTGCTGGCGAAGTGATCCTGACGGCACAGTGAAAGGAGCCATGTGAAGCTGAAGGTATGCTGTACCGCCTCGCTGAAAGTCTAAATTGCATTTCATGGAAAGTGTTGTCTTTCTTTTATAACTACTTAAGTGTTTTTTTTTCCTGGTCTGTGCATCAACTGCCTCTGCTTCCGGCTTAGAGGGAGCTTGTGGTCACCTATCCCTGAGGACCTGATTCACCAGGCGTCCCCCCAGCACGCGCCATCGGCCACAACCTCCAAAGAATCAGCTGCAGCTCAGGACAGCTATAGCACAGCTGCCTTGTCCTATGCAGGGTGACAAACATTGTTTCAGCTACAGCTATAAACTGCAAAGACATCTCCAGTCAGTCGTACAGCTTCAATCCTTTTGACAGTGCCATTCCGAGTTTTTCCTGTAATCTATTTCATGATGCCTTTTTATTTATTTTTTGTTGTTGATGTCAAGCACTGCACAGAGCATTCCATAACTAGAGCCTCCAGAAATAGTCAATGGGTCAGTGGGCAGTTCAGTTTCTCAACTTTAAGTCATTAAAAGGCCACAATTCATACATTTCTAATCTTACATCATGCTTTATTTGGCAGGTAGGAATGAACCAAATAACAATGTGTAAAAGCTGCCTCAAGAAGTGTACATGTATTTGGCATCCCTTTAACTAGAGAAATTGCTGCCCTGACATCATCCAAACCATTCTTTAAAAATATATCTGAGAACATTCTCCATTGTGACTGCAGAAAGCTTAACACTGAAGGGCTATTTAAAGAACTGGTTCTGCTAAAGAAGCATTTGCTTATCCAGTGTTGTCCTCCTAGAGTGGCTAAATGCAGTATGTGTAGAAAGCAAGCAAGTCCTTTAGTTGGTCTCGTCTACTTAGATTTTACCGTGGCACCATTTCTCCAATGCAGTATCAAAAGCAGCATCTGATGAAGCAGTCCTTCCTTTTTTTCTCGGGATGAGCTGTCGTTGTCCTGGGGCTATTGAGACGCTCGAGGCACTGCAGAGCTATGTAGCACGCTTGCTCCAGACTCCAGACCTACCCTGCTTTCCACAGACTCCTCCCTCCCCTCAAGTCTTTTCAGAACTCTAAATACAAATTGAGAAAACGCATTACGAATCATTTGCAAGAATGTGCCTGTGAAGATTTACCAGTGTCGTTGGTATAAGATTATGCCAGCTCTAATGAGAATGGTATTGAATAATATTGCATCTGATTAGATCGTACCCGTTGCCAGAGGAGCACAGACCACACGTCTCTGTAGAACTTGGTGAAGCTGGCTTTTTAATTTTGGATTCAAAGAATGGACTGAGGGAGACTTTACATAGTAGACAGATTAATATGTATCCTCTACAACGGTATTAAACTATACCACAGTTTGGCTGATGGAAGCCCTATAATTTAGTCTGGTGTAGGGCTGTGTGTCACTGCGTGGTGTTTGAACATTAGGCTGTTCTTCATACTACATCCTGGCCACTAGTAGTTCTATTGTGTAGCGTTGTTTTCCTACTGTATCTTTTGTTTTCATAGCGTCAGTGGTCTCTTTCATCTTCCAAAGCTGGCCAGGCCGACGAGAGGTCAAAGGTTGAACAGGTCTACACTCCAAAGGCTACGGCTCAAGGCTCATTGTCCCAGCAGCTGTCTCTTATCCTTGCTGCTCACACAGACAAAGGGCTTGAATACGGCAAAGCTGACCATGCCTTGTTGCTGACAGGGCTCCAAAGCGGCACACTCTGTAGCAAAGGGCTGCCTGATAGTTTGTGATATTTCACAGTATTACATCTAACTGTGTATCCCTTTTTAACAAAGTAAACACGTGGATTCCGAATGTTTTCACATTCCAAAGTGTATGATATTGGTCATTCTGTCTGACTGGTGATTGGTTGGTGGAACAGGAGTAGCAGATAAATTAACCATCACCTTCCTCCTCCTTCCTCCTCCTCCCCGGGGCCGCCACTGCTAAGCAAACATCTCGGCAGCGCACTGCAGAACTCCAACCGCACCAACCTTCTGCCAGTGATCAAAGGCTGTGCTTTCTTTCACCCCCCCCCCCCCCCCCGCCCCCACACACACACACACACACACCCACCACCTCAGAGATGGAATTAAAGCATGTGAGCGTATAGGAGATGGAAGGAGGCAATCCACACAAACCGGCTCGCATCTGGCCAGCGTTGGCTTCTTTACATACGACACACACCTTTCTCTTTCTAATTCCCATGAAATCCGGCAAGAAACGGTTATCACAGAGGAGCAAAGACTAGAGGGGACGTTACCCGGAACTCCTCATTAAACCCAGTGCACAGTGAGTATTACCCCTGGGAACTGGCAGACTAGTGGAGGGTAGATAAGGCTGATAGGTTGTCTAATCTGATTTGGCTTCACTTCACTCTCCTATAAATCACCTTTCTAGACGGGGGAAGTGGAGTTAAACTTATATACGTCTAATCCTTTGACATGTTCAAGGTTCAAATGTAATGGACATCTTGGCTGCCTCTGATCCCTGGGAGAGGAAGTAAATTGTAGCAGCAAGTCAGTAACATCTTACCTTGATGCTGATGTAATCGTTTGGATAGGGCTTCAGGTCGAGCGGGCATGCTTGCATTGCATTCCATGATACTGTACCTGCAGGAAGGCTCGGTGATAACCCACATCGCTTATATATGTGTGTGTGTGTGTGTGTGTGTGTGTGTGTGTGTGTGTGTGTGTGTGTGTGTGACAGAGAGAGAGAGAGAGAGAGAGGGAGAGAGAGAGAGCTAATTTGTTGAATTCCACATCATACACAACAATTGGGCCCTATGGTCACTGAAAAATAATCCTGTGTTTTAAATGGAAACCGTTTAAACTTGTGTTCCAACTCAACGGGATTGTATTAGACTCTACAACACTCGTCATTCCACTTCTGCACCTGAGGCTTTGAACAGATTTCCATGAATGAATCTAAGTAAAAAAAATACTTATTTTCATAGGCGGGGTGAACTGAAGCATTTGTAAAGCTTCAATGCATTAACAATGTTCAAAATGTATTTAGCCAACATGTTGAAGTAAAAGTGAGGTATAGATTAGCGGGTCCTTCGTCAATGAAAAAGGTTGAAAACAGCTCACATGTTCACTTTCTCTAATTAACGTGGTAGCCAAACAAAAGGTCTTAAAATTTGTAAAAATCTCATCAATAAGCTATCGCCTGAAGTATGTGTGGTATTATTACAACACCTAATTATTTAACAAAAGCCAACCAAACTGAATATAAATGTTTCATGGATCTATAAATAGCTTTTATTAGTATTAATATTTGTGTTAATCGATAGAAACTGTATTTGCTGTCAAACATATATGTTGGGGAAGATTTTGTAACTCAGGCATGACAGTTAAAGGAAATAAGCATTGAGATTAGAAGGAAAACACATGTCACGATTTGGAAATCTATTAAGACTTTTAATTTTCTTAATGTTTGAGCAATTAATGATCAATTTACAACGTTTTGTGGATAAATTACACAATATATGAGTCAATTAGTAAATCAAATTAAACACAGATTTTCTCTATTGCCATCCTTCTGTTATCGGGTTTGAACAGAAGATGACATTGAGTCTCCCAAAGTTCATGTGTGTCTGACCCGTGTGGATTCAGCCGGTCGTTCACATACTTTTAAAGCCTCCACTGGTCATGAGTGGTAAACAACAACGTTGTGTAATATTCCTTGTCATGACCAGCAGTCACAGAGGCTGTTTGGCGTGAACACCAGCGGACAGGGCCACTGTCTAGGACCTGAACTGAGAGTTACTCAACTAACATACAGGCCTTAAAGCATCTCAAGTCACAAGAGGTAGCATCTTACTCTCCTGTTTCTGACGTGTTCATGGCAGCAGACAATGTTCACTGATCACCATGATTGTCAAAGTCATCGTTTGACTGCGTTTGGCATACATTCGTTTCCACAGTGGACACTGCAGGTGAAATGCTTCAACATTAACAAACCAAGACGATGGACATTTCTGCGTTTGGACAACATTGCTTGGCTGTCTTGCTTGGCAACACAGCGACATACTAGAAGAAGCAGGAAACATGTACGTACAGCATAACATCACAAAAACATGTCATGGCCCGGTCTCTGCCATTATAACTGTGCCCTTTACATAAAAGCATATTGCACTATTGAAGTGATCCTTTGCGGTCTGGGTTGGGGACAAATATCACAGTTTGTTCATCCCATAATGGTCTCCAAAAAAAAAAGGTTGTTCAGTCAGATTGAAATGAGGAGAAAAACATTTTTGATGTTTGAAGTAATCCATAATCTCAAATCTAATTGAATGGACATAAGACATTAGAGTCAAAATAAAAATATTTATGGAATCTTGGATCTTAATGTCATTAACATGGTCAAAAATAAGAATTACGAGTCAACTCTTTGAATAATCCTTTTCATTAAACCTATTTCATTAAACCAACGCTTATATTGAGTGGATTCAAGCAACAAAATATTGCAACAATAGGTGAACTATTTTTTTTTTCATTCGTTGCAAATCAGCTTTATATTTTCTCCATGTAGTACTTTCCCAATTTTCATAATTACTATTAATCTGATTAAAGCTCAGAAACAATATGATTAGTCTGTGATACACACCTGTTACTGCCTCAGATTCCGGCTGACAAAGACAACCCCTGGTCATTTAGCAGCCACAGACTCTGTCGCTCACAGTAAACATACATAATTATCATGATTTGACTTTGTTGTTACTTGACACTTCTCACTGTTCCTCTCATGATTCATGCAGTAAGGATATGTAAAACGATGATTGGCTTGAAGTGGACAGGTGTGACCTTGGCACTGGTGAAATCAGGATAGACACTGAGCAGTGGTGGGTCAGACTCTGTAGGGGGTTAAGCATGAAACAAGCTCGCCACCTGTTTTGATCCACAGAAAAGGGACTACACACTACACATGTTGTTTTTGAATTGATCAGATGGCTCTCCTAGGGAAAGGTGGCGGAAACAAGGAGAAAGGTCTTCCTTTAGTTATGTTACTTTTACATTAATGTCGTGGTTACCGACCCCTGTTATAGATGACAATAAGGTCTGAAACATAGTCAGAAATGAGGCCATTCTTTCTCCCTTTGTCCTTTTCTCTCGTGCATTCTTTGACAGATAAACCAGACAAAATCAATACACAGAGACATTGCACACAAACAAGGTAAATATACAATGGAAGCATGTGTTCATGTTGGCATGAACACACAAACAAAAGCACCCTGGTGTGCAAAAAACAAACTCAAAGCACATTCACCTTTCTGTGAGGACATACACAAACACACAGACGCACACAGATACACACTCACACACATACACATACAGACACACTCACATGCACACGCAGGCACATAGCAGACCTAGCACACCTAGCACACACGCAGACACACAACAGAAACACGCAGCATGTTTGTGGCATCTGCCAACTTTGGGTCTCTGCATGCCGACTGTGTCTGGCACTGGGGTTAAGGTCTGGACCCACTAACAAGCTGTGAGTTCCGTCTGGCTCACACACACTTTATGAATGGACAGGACTCCATGGCTGTGTCTACTCGACCCAAACAACACAGCAGTTTGGAGATCAGTCACAAAGCCTCCCATGGAATCAGAAAAGAGAATTTCTTTTGTTTTTCAATGCAAATATTTCTGGTGGAATCCCGAAGGTGCGTTGGCGGTTTTCTGCTTCAGTGTTGTCAAAGAGGCAACTGTCGGTGGTGGGTATGTAGGTACTATATAGTGTGTGTGTGTGTGTCTGCAATGTTTTCCCAGCTTTGGCAGCCCAGTTTTACCTGTTAGCTGCAGAGTCTGGCTCTCGACTTAGCGTGGAGCAAGCTCTGCATCTCCCACGTCAGTACTAAGAAAATAAATGGTTTGATATTCAGCCAATTGGAAAGTGTCCGACCAGACATAAAACCACACATACATTACAACTTAATTCACACACACATATTTTTTTATTATTGCGTCCAGCCATACATATTGCCCCTCAAATACTCTCACTCTCACACAAACCTACACACACACACACACACACACTCACATTAATTTACCCACACACATCGACTCACTCCCTTTTCCCAGGTCATCACCACTGTTCTATGAGGCCCAGCACTTTGTTGACGTTCAAATCTGAATCGAGACTAAAGTCGGCCTCAACAAACGGAGCGGCTGGAGGGCTCAGTGGAGGAAGGCCTGCCGTGAGTGACTCCAGCCATTCAACGGGGTCAAAGGTTGTGGGAGCGCGCCTTTTCCGCGTGCTCACAGTGGGAGGCGAGGGTGAGGGGCAGAGTGAGGGTGGTGGGTGGGCCCGCGTGACCTGAGGAGGAGCGGGGGTGGTGGGCGAGGGCGGCAGCTCCAGCAAAAGGGAGGAGCAGAGGGGCGAGGACAGGAAGTTGTCCTTCAGATGACACGATTGGTCCATTTGGTGAGGAGGGGATGGGACAGGGAGGGAGTAAGCAGGGGATTGGAGAATGGAGCTGGAGTCGGCAACCAAGTCTGAAAGACAAGGGGAGAGAGAATGGTCAGATGGTGCACTGAAAACATAGTCTTTCCATGTTGAAATGTTTTTGGCCTGGTCTGTTTTTCCCTGATAGAAATGCAAAAGGTCTACATTGTTGGACACAACACTCACCAACACTGCTGATTGGTTCATCCAGAATATCCTCAATAGACTGGTGACGGTCCATCTGATCAGGGGAACATACGCACACACACACACACACGTGATTCTTACCGCACACTTCACCGATCCGAAAAGGCTAACCTAAAAACACACGCGTCTCAGAGAGAGAAGTAGGGCTAACCTGGGCTTTCTGGATGGCCTCCTGCAGCTCTTCCTCCAGGCTGCGCACGCTAAGCGGGGTTCTCACGGGACTGGCTGTGATCTGCAGGGGAAGCTCAAAGTCCTGGCCAATCACGTTGCACGGCTGACAGCAGAACACCTGCGTTGGCAACAGGGGACTGTGACTTGACGTGATGACGTAACCAAATCATTTTAGTTTGAAAGGTGTTTTCTGCCTTAACTTCAGTCATGTTTTGATTAATCAATCTATGTATACATGATATGTACATCATGAGGTATTTGCATTGCATAGGCCTGTGTTACCTGGGTAAATATGACCTCAGTCTGTCTGTCTGTCTCAGTGTGTCCCCGAAGACATCCTGGATCCTGTTGCAGGAACGGATGGAGGGACGCACCACAGGACTGACGGAGGACAAAAGACAAAAGAGAAGAGAGGGTTGATAAGATGCTGATCACTGTCTCGCCTGGCAGCTTCTCCCTGCGCCAGCCGCGTGTCCTATCATTTCATCTTTGGGCAGACACGGCTGTCAATATGAGACGGTGGTCGATACAGTGTGGACGCTAATTCCCGCCTGCAATCATCAGTGAAACCCACCTCGTCAGGGGTGGAGCCCCTGTCCCTAGGCCTGCTCCGCATCCTGTCTCTCATCTCCAGCTCCACGCTCAGCTCCTGCTGCTGCTGCTCCTGCTGCTCCGTGAGCCAGGGGCCACTCAACTGCAGGAGCGACGAGGAGGCCGAGCAGGAGGAGGAGGAGGAGGCGGGTGAGGGTGGGAGGCCGGGGCTTGTGGTCGCGGAAGGAGTCCCATCCGGGGCAAGGAAGAGCGTGTTGGCCAGGCCGCAGTGTTTACCAGGGGTCGCACCGACAGACAGTCCGTTTGGGAAACTGTGGAGAATTCCGTTTGGAACTCCACTTGGAATGCCATTGGGAAGGAAGTGGAGGATCCCACTCTGTAGTCCGTTGGTGGGCTGGATGTAAAAGTGTTGGTGCGTGTAGCCGTTGGGGGACTCGGGTCCGGAGCTGGAGCTGGGGCTGGGACTCTGTCTCAGCGTGGGGGAGGCGGGCAGGAGGTCCAGGCTGGTACCCAGCTGGCTCAAGGGAGTGGGGGTCAGGCTGGTGTGGTGCAGCTGAAAGGGGCGCAGGCGCTGCAGGAGGGCAGGCTTGGTACCTGAGACCGGAAGGCCTCGTTTACGTAGCTGCTGGCGCAGCTCTGACACCTTAGAAACAGAGGATAGGAGAGACGAAGAGACAGCCAGGGTGAACAATGAGGTGACGACTGTTGTTATTATCAAGTGTTTCAAAACCAACATGGCTTCATAATTCGGCCATCAATCCATCAGGCACAGCCTTGATCCTGAGACCCTGTCCGGAATGAGCCTGTCTGTGATTTTCCTGACTATTAAGTCATTTGTTGAGTAGTTTGTAGTACTAAAATACAACAGCATTGTAATTGCACACCAGGTCACGAGACATACAGGTGACCTTAAATAGAACAGTGCTCCCCAGTGAATTTACTAATGCATTTCATACTGTCTGTTATTATGACTGCAAGGAAAAGACACATTACTGTCTTATAGTCCTGGAACAGTAACGCTGTCCAGACAGGCTTTGGTTCTTACCGTGAGCTCGACAAGATTAGGAGGCAGAAGTTCAGGCTTGTGGGTGGGACTTGTGTTCGCCTGGGCGGGGTTTGTTGCCGCGGGGACAGGTTGGGGGTTCTGAGGAGTGGCTCCAGAGAACCTCACCATCTGGTTGGTGTCCCCACTGGAGAGAGAGGGAGGAGCTTAAGTAGCTAACCTGGGCTGCAGTCCTAAGATGTATCTGGAGACGTCTCTTATACTCCACAGTATGGTTGTAGGAAAACATGGAGTAGTTTAAAAAAAAGTTAAAAACATGGAAAAGTTAAAAAAATATATAAAAAAATCGACTGGAGAGGCTGTCCTGACTGGACCTGCTGCCCACTGGAGAGGCACTATACCTGGGCGCGACAGTAAGCTGCTGCTGGTTCTGGAGGATCTGTAGCTGGAGGAACACCTGCTGCTGCTGGAGTTGATGAGAGTAGGCGGGGTCAGTGTGCTGGGCAGGGGCAGGGCTCTTCTGATTGGCCGCTCCCCCTAGAAAAAAAAAACCAACAACAACAGCATTAAAATGTTGTTTACAGAAGCACTATAGCAAGTCCCCACAGCCATGAAGTATGACTGCAAAGAGAAGAGACGTGGACCACACAGAGCAAAGCTTGCCACCCACCAGCCGCCCCTGCCGTGACTTTCTGGTCGGGAGGAATGTACTGGTGGTATTTGAGCTTCCTCATCTTGGGTTTAGTATCCCGCGGTTTCCGCGGGCGGGGGGGCCGGCTGGAGTTAAGGGACGGAGAGAGGGAGGAGGACTCGGTGGGGCTGGCAGGCTGGGCTGTCTGGGAAGGGGAGCGAGAGGGAGGGGGAAATAGATTACCAATGTTACGCTACAGTCTTATTCATGTCAGACAATATCCTGCTGTCACTTACGACAAATTGTATTTTATGATCCTTTGCAAGGTCAAATCCGTACACGACACGTACGCATGAGATCTGCACTATCAAACAAATCTCCAGTTGATGTGGTGGGCCAGCGCTGACACATAAGCTATTTTGTAAATGAATGCACCTCAACCCATAGGGCATGTAGTGATTTCCTTTGACGGTTAGTGTTGACAGTAATGAATGCAGAAATACCACAATAGAAATGTGCTTAGAAATATGCTTGGAAATATGAAAGAATAAGCATAGGCTTGAGTGACTGACGACCTTCAAAATGCTAATGTATGGCTGCCTAGAGAAATATCTTCTTATTTATTTCTACCATAGAGGATATGGGTCAGATCTTGTTAGCCTATGTAGCACTTGTGTGTCCTGACTGCTGATCCCAGCCATGGTGTCTGTTTACCTTTGGCAGCAGAGGTGTGACCTGGGAGGTCAGATACATCCCCTTTGATCTCCCAGTCGTTACTGTGGCGTTTGAGTCACCCACGGTCATGCTCATTGGTTGGCTGATGCCCTCGGTTGCCGGGAGTAACACCAAACTGGACTGCAAGTAGGAGAGAAGCAGCAGATGAAGACTTACGAATAGAATCTAATCTTGTGCGTGTCAGCCTATCTCTCTCTGCTGTCCTTCTTTTGGAATCAAGTTGTTAATAGATTATAGATCATTATATATTTTTCTTCTGGCAAAAACAGCAGTTATGAGGTGACTAGACACACAGGCATTTGATTATGTCAAACTATAAGAGTGGCTTTGACCCAGAAGTCCCTTCCCCTCACCTGAGCAGAACTGGGGCTGTGGCTAAGACGCCGGCTCACCGGTGACAGGACACTCAGTGATTGGTCAACTGGGAGCCCTGGCGATAAGGAAAAACATGGCGACTGGTGACCCCCGAGCAGCTCGGAG
Source organism: Galaxias olidus (assembly GCA_026901105.3). NCBI lineage: Eukaryota > Metazoa > Chordata > Actinopteri > Galaxiiformes > Galaxiidae > Galaxias > Galaxias olidus. Next base: position 128,141 of record JAPMUY010005354.1, on the reverse strand, counting down.
GTGGAAGAAGCGCAGGAAGAGATGTCGTCTTCGAAAACATCCGTGGAAAGAGGGAAGGAGACGGGGCCTGAGAGAGAAGACGGCAAGTAGAGGGCTTAGAGGAATAAACGGGTTGAGGAGTTCAAGAGGAACAGAAAACAATCACTGTCAGAACATAACGATGTGTGTGTGTGTGTGTGTGTGTGTGTGTTTGCCTGCTTTGGGGTGTGTGTGGCTGTGTGCGTTTGTGTGTGTTTGTGTATTTGTGTCAGCTCACAGTACTCCAGGGGCAGTGTGTGTGTGTGTGTTTGTGTATTTGTGTCAGCTCACAGTTCTCCAGGGGCAGTGTGTGTTTGTGTAGATGCTCCAGGGATCCAGGCCGCCGTGGGATTCTCTCACCGGGATCGTGTGCATGCCGGGCCTTCTTTTGCCTCTGGGCACCACACACCGTCCTGTCTGAGAGCGGGAGACGGGGATGGATGGAGAGAGGAAAGAGAAGAGAGAGATACAGAGAGCGAATGTAGAGAGAGAGGAGAGGGGGGACAGATGGGAGATCAATGGAGAAAGAAGAGGAGAGAAGGGAGGGAGAAGCAACAGGAGTTCAGAGCAGATGTGATTTGGGCATGCACAACTGTGTTGCCACAGGCAATCAATTCCGGTTTAAACCAGCAGGGGAATCAAAAACCAGCCGACACAGCTGCCTTTAGGGAGATGCATACCCCTGGAGGAAGACGCACACGAGCGCGTGCGCACACACACACACAGATGCACACACACACACACACACACACACACACACACACACACACACACACACACACACACACACACACACACACACACACGCACACGCATACACTCACACACACACACACACACACACACACACACACACACACGCACGCACACGAATACACTCACACACACACACACACACACACACACACACACACACACAAAGCTCCTGACAAACAAATTCACTTTTTACGACACAGACGGCTATATTTGTGCAGGAAATCAAAGGAGCCAAATAAACCTAGTTGGTAAGGTGATGACTTAAAGGTATTATTAAAATCCTAAAGGATCATAAAGAGGTGAATGGGCTGTTAAGGAGAGAGCAGGAGGACAGGGTAGAGAGAGAGCGGGAGGGAGAGAGAGAGAGAGAGAGAGAGAGAGAGAGAGAGAGAAACGTACAGTAACATGATGGGGGAAAATGAAAGCTGCTCAGTCTCTGGATGGGCGGACTTATCATGTTCTGTCAATCACTGATAGTTTGAAAGCTGCTTCGAATTGAGAGCTACATAGCATTGTGTTTGATTGGCAGTTGATAAAATACTAAGCCATTTGCAGGGTTGGCAGACTTCATTTCCTCACACAACTCTGCAAGTGGGAAAGGGGAAAGCAATGGGGTAGGGGATAAGAGATCAATTGATTGAGACAGGCAGACAGAGAGAGACAGTGTGTTTGTGAGAGAGAGAGAGAGAGAGAGAGAGAGAGAGAGAGAGAGAGAGAGAGAGAAAGAGAGAGAGAGAGAGATGGGGGGTGGGCAGGGGGCGATTGAGAGAAAATTGAGAGAGAGAGAGCACACACGACATGCACCTACCAACCATGTATGCTTGCTGCATAAACACACACACACACACACACACACACACACACACACCATATTGCACAGACACATCATTGAGGACAGGGGCATCACCTTGTGCAGTTTCAGTTTTCAGACCACTAGGGGGCGACTTCTGAGTGGCGCCATCGTCGGTAAGACGCTGTGACAGGAAACAGTGGGTTAAACTAACAATCAACACTCAATCACATCATGGGAAGTACATGTACATGGCCAATGACACTGTAACTATAAACTAGCTCTGTCTCTCTCAGCTGGACAGCAGATCTGAAGCTAATAGACAACAGTGCATCACGTTAAGGGCTTTGAATATAAAACATTTGAAGACTTATGATTGAACCCTATGATTTGGTGCCATTCAGCCATGTCAAGGAGTAACATATTACTCACCAGAGCTTCACTCTGCTCTTTCTCTCCTTTGTGAGATTGACTGGTTGTTTTCAACCCTTTAAAAGGCAAACAAACAAAGATCAAAATGTGTAGAAAAAGACAGGAATACTGCTCATCTTTTTTATATTATGAATTGCCATTGATAATAAATTGCATTTTACAAGTTGAACAACAAATATGTTCAAGCAAGGAAGATGGCCTTTTTGACAGACAAAAAGCTTCAAAGCTTTAAAGAATGCTCATGATTAGAAACTTTGAATAACCGAAAATGTTGTTCAACTGATGCTAATTGAAGAGTTAGTACACTAAGTTATTATGTAGGTCAAGTAAAGCATCAGAATAGAAACAAGAAAACATCACTGTCAAAAACAGCTGACAAAAAAGTTTGGATGCAAGCATAAAGATTTGAAAACTTCAGTGCACCAGTAGACTGACCAGAGTCTGCATTGATTTCATTCTGCATTCGGTTCTGAATCCTCAACTGCAGGACTGAAAAACAACAACAGTTAGTTCTCCTTGGTTGCCCTGTGGTCTTTTGGATTTTGGCCATTTGGTATGAGTTAACTGTGCGGAACGCAGATAATCGTTCTTTTCCAGTGACGCCTTCACAGAATGTTAACAGTCGATAATCTTGAGGTATCAAGACTATCATCTTTGCCCAGTGATATTCCCTGTAACGGTAAAGTAACACAAGACTTTGCAATCTGTAGAGCACATAGCTGCAGGGCATAAATTCATGTGGCATCAAGTATGGGACCACACATTCTCCATTTCACAGCAACATATACAGGAGCACACAGGAGCACACACACACGTACACACACTCTACTGCAGGCTGGCATTGCGTCTCTCCCTATTGGTTCATGCATTTTCATGAGTTTTGAGATATGAAGGACAGGGAGGGAGCACGGGAAGAAGGGGGCAAGAGGGAGGAGCGGAGCGGGGGGATGGTGAGGGGGGCTGAGGGCAGTTACTATTTATCCTCCAGTGTGTCTATTTTGGGTGCTTCCCATCCCCCCTTTTCAGCTGTCCCCCTCTCTCTACTGTCTGCTGTCCCTCCCCAACCCAATGATCAGCGTGCACGCTAAGGCAATTCTTCCTCTTTTTATTCCATCAGACAACAACCCAGAACGACATGTCAGAAAACGCCTTCTGTTTGTACACTGACCTTAGATAGCACTGGGATTAAGAGTACTTTTTTGGGGGGGGGGGGCTGTGCAATGTCGTATCCAACACGGGGTGTAAATTTAAAAAGTATCACCTCTGACACAGATATCCTGTTGGCTATACGGGGTAGCAGCCATAACCTGACATTAGACTTCCTGATTTAATGTCCTAAGGGCAAGAGAAAATAACTTATGAGAGAAAACCTCTCAAAAACTAGCAAGTTGATAAGAGAAAACTGGAAACTGGCTTCGACTAGTATAGGACTCATAACTCAACATTTCCTAACATAAATGAAATTGCTCAAACGGAGATAATAATGCCTGGGGCAGTCACACACGCAGACGAACATTTTACCCTCTTGGACACGGTGCAGCTGCCTGACACGTTTCACACCAGGTGACAATAAAATCCAGTAGAACCATGTCATTTCCTGTCCCTGGTATTTGGTCGGTCGTTTGCGACAGAAAGCCCAGTGCAGCAGGAGAACGTAACAACAGCCACGGGCCCAGTCATTAGGGAGACTCAGCCCACAGCCACGGACAGCCTGCAGTACATTTGTAATGCGTGCGCCACTCCGCTCCTCAGATGCGGTAACGATGAGGCCACAAAGCAATCGTTTTTGACTCTGCTGAAATGTGATTAACTTCATTCCTCCTGGTTTTGCATATCAAAATATGCACAAGTCAAACCAATTGTCCTTAAGGCGGTCTGGGGAGTCATTTGACAAATACTGTCAACAGCTGTGGTTACAGAGCACTGTGGCCCCATGGGGGAAACAAATAAAGGGAAAGGGACCACATTTGAAGGACAACTCGTCTCACGTGCGTGACTTGCTTTTATTTTGGTGGCCAATTAAGTGTTTCCATATTCCCAAACCGTGTCCCTACGGCCGGAGTCAACCAACTGTAACATGTGTGAGTGGTTTGGAATCCTAAGACCTCATGAGGGGCATGGGGTCTCTTCCTGATCCATAGTCTACCTTCAAGTGTGCATCGATCCATGGCACATGCAAATATTTTTACCATATTGATTATAAAAAATAGATACAGAGAGACATGTGTTACTAGGCCAGCCAATTACCCAGTCCCCTTAAGCCCAGTTCATACACGCGTTCTGGGCCGACTCTCACCTGAACGGAACTTGTTCCGGATGAGAAGCGACCTCTCGGAGGCCAGCAAAGTCATGACGGAGGATGGGGAGAGAGGGAGGGGAGGAGGGGCAGAGAGGAAGAGTGGAATCCTGGCTTCAACCCCCAGGAGGAATGGACTCTTCCGCTCCTGTCTTCTGCCTCTCTCTGCAGGGGAAAGAGAGATTCTTGAGGACTTCTGAACGCTACTCAAATGACGGTAGAAATGTATAGGACGTACCATAGAATGAGAGAGAGAAAGAGAGAGAGGGAGGGAGGATGAGAGAGACAGGGAAAGAGAGAGAGGGGGGTGAAAGCGATTATGCCTCTGTAGACAACCTGTCACCAACACACTGAGAGGAACAGAGAGGACCACCCACAGGCACAGGAGCAGAGACAGAGAGGAGGAGACAGGTGAGGGGCACTAAGAGAGAGAGAGAGAGAGAGAGAGAGAGAGAGAGAGAGAGAGAGAGAGAGAGAGAGAGAGAGAGAGAGAGAGAGAGAGAGAGAGAGGGAGAGAGAGAGAGAGAGAGAGAGAGACAGAGAGGGGGAGAGAGATTGAGGGAGAGCGAGATGGCGAGAGAGAGAGAGAGAGAGAGAGAGAGAGAGGGAGAGAGAGAGAGATTGAATTTAAGATGTACTTCATTAAAACATTGCGCATTGTTAGCCACCACTGGCTGTGCACGACCAAAGAGAAGAGAGAGAGAGAGAGAGAGAGAGAGAGAGAGAGAGAGAGAGAGAGAGAGAGAGCGAGAGAGAGAGAGAGAGAGAGAGAGAGAGAGAGAGAGAGAGAGAGAGAGAGAGAGACGGGGGATGGGCAGTGAGAGATCGAGAGAAAATTGAATTAACAATTTACTTTATTAAAACATTCCGCAGTATTTGCAACCACTTGCTTTGCACGACCAAGGGTAAAAGAGAGGGAGGGAGAGAGAGGGATAGACAGAGGGAGAGGACCAAAGGATTCATGCGCTACACAGTATGAGTGACAGAGACAGAAGCACCAACAAAACCTCAGCTGCCAAACAGCGCATTGGGGGACACTGCTGATTATAATTGGACACACACAGCGCACCTATGTGTCAGACATATATTGGGATAGAGGGATTCTATGTACAGTAGTCTACATGGGAGAAAGGCATCAGCAATAAATCCATACAAGAGAGGAAAGAGAAATAGAGTTGTCATGCGTGTGTGAACAACATACACTCGCGCGCACACTTAAACACACACACACACACACACACACTGCCTATTAACAGTATCGATTTGAAGTAGGCAGCTACAGACCGCCCTAAGGAGGAGGCCTGATAGAGGAAAAAAGGACACATCAAACAGTGGCCGCACAGGTACTTTGGGTTGGCTGATGTTCCGCATACTAATGCCCCACCTTGGCCTTCATAACACACAACCCCCCCCCCCCCCCCCCCCCCAACTCCCCACCCCCCCTTAAAACACACTGGGAGAGGAGACGTACCAGGACCCACACACACACACACACACACACACACACACATACAGTCAGTAGTTGTTTATACTAGGAATTAGAGCAGTGGTGGCCCATAGGACAGCCACTAACTCATCATGAAAATCAGATAACAAACGACTGATGAAGTGCTCATCTGTCTCACACACATTGTTTCACAGCAGGGCACAGAGACGAGACGCAGGGTGGAGAAAGACGAGAGAGAGAGAGAGGGAGAGAGAGAGAGAGAAGAGGAAGAAGAAGGAAAGCAGGTGGAATGAAAGAGAATACTTACTGAAACAGAGAGATAGAAGTCCCTCGGGGGAGGTTGGAGTGGATTTAAGATTAAATTGGAGAGAGGCACGAGAAGAGGAGGAGGAGGACGAGAAGGAAGAGAGAAGTGCGTGGTGCGTTTAATGACAATTTCTTGCTTTCATGTTCTTTTTGGGTATCCTTTTCCTTTTCGCTCTCTCTCTCTCTCTCTCTGTCTTCCTCTGGCAGAGCTGGCTGGCTGTCCTGGTGAAAGGGCTTCCCAGACTATGGCCGTGGAGGACAGAATGTGAGGGTTCTCCCTTCCTTCTGGTAAACTCTACACGTCTCTCCGGCACCTCTCTCGTTCTCTCTCTGGCCCTCTCCCTGTCCGATCCAAGCCTCCTGGAGCCTTCACGCCAACTGTGAGCAACTGTCACCGACCCACCCCGCCCCCCCTGTCTGACCCCCCCCCCCCCTCTCTCTCTCTCTCTCTCCACAGTGCCCCCGTGCTGCCATTCTACCAACCCCTTGATATCTGTTGACTGGCTAACGGACACATGGGCTTGGCGGCGGGGTGCTGTTGTGATGGCGTCTTCGTCTGAAATGTGAATGTCTACCTAAATGTGTGGTGAAAACATGCAGACAACGAATGACTTCTCTGAAGAAAGATTTCACAATTTGTTTGACGACCTTATGTATGGGTGTCATGAGTTATGTTCGTCAAAAACAAAACAAAATAAAGTTTTCTGTTACCATGCTGGACACGACCTCTGTGAACGCCAGGTGACCTACAACGTGACCACGCTCTGATGCCATTGGGTTTCAATTCGGTAAAGCTGGCCAGAAGGAAAGCTACCTAATGCCCCGGTCGAAATACCTTTGTGTCACTCTCCTTAGAAATGACACAGTGCCGTGCAGGGGTCATGTGACATGGTGTCAGTGTCTGGGGCGGGGGCTTCACCTGCCTGGACCTCACACGTGTCCAGGTCCCCTAGGGAGTCCTGTCGGACCATGTTGAACTCTGGGTTTTGTTTTTGAAATAAGCTTTACAAGGACCTTTTTGTATGTGTGCACTGTTTGTATGTGTGTGTGTATGTATGCGTTTATGTATGTTTGTATGTGTGTGTGTGTACCCGTGTGTGTGCATGTGTGGGAGAGTGCGTCAGCTAGCCATGCAGGGGGGAAGGGGGAAGGGATGTAGTTGCAGGAGCACCTGTTCTGTGGGGTTTGATAGACAGGCCGGTGTGTGCTGGTTCAGCAGGTCAGAGAGAGAGAGAGAGAGAGAGAGAGAGAGAGAGAGAGAGAGAGAGAGCGAGCAAAGAACGAGAGAGAGAGAGAGAGAGAGAGAGAGAGAGAGAGAGAGAGAGAGAGAGAGACAGCGAAGACCAAGAGATGGAGGGAGTGGAGATAGAAGGCAGGGAGGGGATGGCTGTGCCCAGGGAGAGGGGACAGAGGAGGAGGAGGGGGGCCTGCCAAAAGCGAGATGGCAAGAGACAGGGAGAGCAGGAAGACGGTGAGATGGAACTGGAGAGGCGGAGCGACAGAGAGGAAGTGTCGGGCACAGGGCCAGGAGGAGAGCAGGACAGTTCCACCAATCAGGAGCGCCTCACGTACCCATCTCACATCCGCCACAGAGGAAACATTGGACCGAGGCTTTTGGTGGGACTGAGATAAGACACGTCACTAGCCAATCGGATTATTCAGAGCCTCATGACAGACTGCCGCTCCACCAATGGTCATCCAGCCCCTAAATGAGCACCGCGTTCAGTGTGTTCCTGTAGAAGTGTGACTAGCCATTCAAAGTTAGCCTGCTGTGGTCCACTGGCCTCCTCTGACACGTTTGCTGACCACATGCTGCATTAGTGTGGCTGAGATGATGTCACCCCCCCACCACCACCCCATAACCCCAAATCCCACACCCACCCCTCAGCCAGGGAGTCCCTCTCTGATTAGCACCTGCTACCCTCCATCTTTCTCCCTCCCTGCGTCCCCTCCGCCCGTCCTCTCTCTTGCCCTCCTCTCACCATTAGTCTGTCCACTCTTCTTCATTCCCACCCTCCTTCCTTTTTTCCCTCTCTCACACACACAGCAGTCTCTGTGTTGATCCAGCAGAGTGTCTGGTGATCTAACCTCTCCCTGGCACTGGGGGCCCCTATGTGCCTCTCACTCTGACACACACACACACACAGCACGTTAGCTTCATTTTGCAACCTACCCTCCGCCAATCGCGACTGATAATAGGTCTACATGTCAAGGTTCGACACTCCCCCATCAAACACACAAACACACACACACACACACACACACACACACACTCAACAGAGATTCCTTTTCTCAAAAACACACACACACGCGCACACACACACACACACACACACACACACGCACAAACTTAATCACTATAGCATACAGTGGCCAATTACCTTCTTTCATGGTCTGGAGCTGTCTGTGTTGATTGGTATAGAAATGACCGATGCACTCACCCACAGCCCCCACCGTCACTTTTTACAGTAGCTACCGCAGGCCATTAGCCCTCTCTTTCTACTGTCTTTGAAGACTGGTTACTGGCCAGGCTGCAGCAGAGAGTCAGTGTGCCCTCACATGGACATTACATGCTATGACACCCTGGTCCAGAAATACTGTAGCCACTCAGTCGAATGGAGTCGGCTTCATGTACTTCCACTGCTACCAAGATTCTGACTCAGTGTCCTGGACCTCGGCTTTGAGAACTGATAAACTGCTTCGCTGAGTGACTTTGTCAGCTTTGGCTAAAAGCAGACTCAGAAACAGACACGGTCCAAAAGTCCATAAATCATCTGTTCAAGCCTTACACTGGAGACTTCATTTAATCCTGAAAAAAAGGTTGAATCAAGAGTCCCTACCTGTGATAGGATTTCCTCTGCATCGATTGCTGTCACTTTTTATTTACAGTGTCCTGCTGGTCCTTGGTAACCATGTAAAAGATTTGTTAAGCACTTTTCATTGGCTCCAGAAGCACATCCACCATTGCTCACAGCCACCACTAGCCCCCAAAGCCTCTGATTACCCCGCCTGTCTCTCCCTCCTACTGCATCACAGGAACCGTCCTCATCTCTCACTCCACTCCTCCTCCCCCTCCTTTATCACTTCAATCACTTGGCCATGTGCCCCGTGCCACTCATGTGTCATGCTGCCTGTGCCACTTGACACAGCCACACACACACACACACACACACACACACACACATTAACACACACACAGGACCCTTATAGATCTCTTTCCCCACACTGTCCATCATCCATCTGTCTGTCAGTTGCCTTTCTTTGATGCGGTGCCCAAACTGGAAAAGAACCAAACACGCACGCACGCACACACACACACACACACACACACACACACGCACACACACACACACACACACACACGCACACACGCACACACGCACACACGCACACGCACACGCACACACACACACACCCATCTGGAGCGCCGATCTCACACGCCAGGCCAGTTAAGCATTCATCCTCACCACACAGAGGAGTGATTAATTCAGGAGCACAGCGGCGCAGCCACAGTCCAGTGGCGTCCATTAGAGGACCAGAGACTGGTTTGGGCCAAACGAGCCGTTTTTGGGACGGAGCAGCGCTGAATAAATGATAAGCGCTGACCTGGGCCTGGCCCCAAACACTGAGGAGACACCGGTTCATTATGTCTTTACTAAAGAGGGTCAGGGCCGACAGCCAACGCGGGGCCGTGCCACTACGAAGTGGAGAGAGAAGATGGTGGACGTTATGTGACAAAGACTGGGACTCGTGAACCAGCTGCATGTCCTTCTGTGGTCTACTGAGAGAGCTGACTTTTATCAGTGCAAGGGAAATGGTGTTGAACCAGGACACGTTTGTTTTTACAAGGAGTCACAAAATGGCGTATTATTCGATTCAGTCTTCCAAGAAATCCACAAATTGTGCACCTGTTCCTTCAGCTTAGCCACAAAAATATCTGTTTATTCATTGGCGTCTTTTTGGCGGTTGGTGTGGATACTTAACATACACTCATAGATAGAGGCCATTGTTCAATGAGCAGCCTTTGGAGGGCCTTCATCTGGCGGCATTCACATTGTCCCATTGACTCTCTAAAGAGGGTTAAGAGAGTCTAGATGAATTTAAAGAAAGATAGGGGCCTTCCTCATTGTGTCAAATGCTCTGCAGTCCCTCGGTGGGCCAGGCCCCGATAGAGTGAGGGACAGGGATGCGGACTCCGTCAGGGTCATTTGGGCGATACAGTATTTAATGGATTATTACTGCTAGGCTTCATTGGACTTAAATGGACCAGAAAATTGAGGGAGTAAAAAAAATAACAGAAGGCTGTTTTACAGACCCAATTACTCCCTTGAGGCAGTCCAACTCTGCAGGTCACACACACACACACACACACACACACACACACGCACACACACACACACACACACACACACACACACACACACACACACACACACACACACACACACACACACACACACACACACACGCACACACACACAGCAGAGCAGCTGGAGTGCATGGGCCAAGAGGATGGATATGTCCAGGTCTCTGCTAGTCCTCTTCTCCCCGGGAATCTGAAAGAGCAGTTAATATTCAGACAGTCCATTCACCTGCTAGCTCAGCTTAGCTCCGGCTCCCCCTGATTGGGAGAATCATTGAAGCGAGTTGACACACAGGTCAGACTGTGGGCCAAAGTCAATTTCACAGGGACATAATTTCACTTAGATCAGCAGCTCTATTTCAACGATCAGGCACTCTATAGTAATGATGGGGCCTTTTCCAGCCCAGTCAGGGGAGCGGGGCAGTCCTTTGTGCCATAACAGAGCCATAAGGTGTGTCGAGACAGGGGAACACCCGGGACTGCATTCACAAACATTCCTATGTTACGACATACACTTCCACTTAGTGAGATTTTATTCAAATAAGTTAACATGGATGAGAAAATTAAATATATAGGGTGTATTTAACAATAACTTTGTTCTTTTGGTTGAAGCACTAAACAAAACCATCTTGCACACTTATCAATCACAATGCTTAAAAAGTGAATATTGATTTTAAATAAATTCAGGGCAGAACACAAGGTTATTAACAGTACAAAAAATGTAGATTAGATCTTTTGTTACTTAAGTTCTTGCAAGAGAGGAAACGTATGCAATACGTACAAGCATCAAACCAAAGCGTTACAGTGGAATACCAACTGTTCTTTTCTGAACTGTCCGTAAACAGATAGCACTTGAGGTGATGTATCTATTCTAATTCACTATTTAAGTGCCAGATCGTTTTTGTGAGTCAATTTCCATGGTTTGGCTGTTAGAAAAACATGGCGGAGGCAAATGCTCTCTTTCTCTTCTTTTCTCCAGAATGTATGCGTGAAGATGAAATATTGCAAAAGGAATGTATGGAAGGAAGATGCCCGTAGATATTCAATAATGCTTTATAGGCCGCCGCCATGGAAACGGGAAAACAACATAAACAACAGTGAAATAAACTTTGTAAGTGCTCTCTATAGAGAATCTCATGCATGTGGATTACTCCCGAGGAAATATGGCATCTGAGCATCACTTAATCAAGTCTCCCCCAGGCTGGGGGCCGGCCCACTTCCCTCTGAAGGTCTCTAGTAGCCCCAGAAGGTATCTAGCACAGGCTCCACCCTCTTCCCTCTGGGCCTAGGCCCACTTCCCTCTGAAGGCCACCCTCTTCCCTCTGAAGGTCTCTAGTAGCCCAGCTATCCTCCTCCTCCTCCTCCTCCTCCTCCTCCCCTGCTCCACCCTCTTCCCTCTGAAGGTCTCTAGTAGCCCAGCTATCCTCCTCTTCCTCCTCCCCTGCTCCACCCTCTTCCCTCTGAAGGTCTCTAGTAGCCCAGCTATCCTCCTCCTCCTCCTCCTCCTCCTCCTCCTCCCCTGCTCCACCCTCTTCCCTCTGAAGGTCTCTAGTAGCCCAGCTATCCTCCTCCTCCTCCTCCCCTGCTCCACCCTCTTCCCTCTGAAGGTCTCTAGTAGCCCAGCTATCCTCCTCTTCCTCCTCCCCTGCTCCACCCTCTTCCCTCTGAAGGTCTCTAGTAGCCCAGCTATCCTCCTCCTGGCCACCTCTAACTCTCCGAGTCTGAATTGTCCATATTGGACACTGTGGAGCTATACCACTCTGCGCTCTCCTCTTCCTCGAGTCCTCCTCCTCCCATTCCTCCTCCACTCCCGCCACCTCTCCTCTCACTCAGCATCTCCATGGCCACCTGGTGGTAGGGGTGCTTGCGCTTGGTGTGCCTGCGGAGTGTGTTGCGCTCGGCGAAGCGTATGTGGCACAGTTGGCACTGGTAGGGCTTCTCTCCTGTGTGCACCCGCTGGTGGCGTTGCAGCTCGCCCGCCTCCCTGAATCGCTTGGCACAGATAGGGCAGACGTAGTTCCTCTGGCCCGTGTGGATGTGCCGGTGTCTCTGGGGGAAGAAATGCAAACCGTCATCAAGGGAGTTATTTAGAAGGGGTCTTTGGAAATAATCATCGGATTTGTCCTCATCATCATCATCATCAAGCATTGATACATTAGAATTTCTAAAATCGATATAAGTTCACATAACGTTGGTGAATAGATGATGCACCCAGTGAAGGCTCACTCACCTGCAGGTGACTGGCGCGTTTGAAGGCCTTGCCACACTGCTGGCAGACGTGAGGCTTGTTCTGGGAATGGGTGATGGCGTGGCGCTCCAGGTCAGAGAGGTAGAAGAAGACGCGGGGGCACAGCTGGCAGTAGAGCACCCGGCGTGGGCCCAGCGATGAGGGCGAGCCCGGATCCAGTGGATCCAGGGGGTCCAGTGGATCCAGAGGGTCTAGGGGGTCCAGGGGGTCCAGGGGGTCTAGGGGGTCCAGGGGGTCCAGGGGGTCTAGGGGGTCCAGGTTCCTGGGGCCCAGCGGAGGGGACAGCGGAGGGGTGGTGCTGGAGAAGTACAGGTGATCCTCCAGCAGGAGAGACTCCGGTGCCGTGCCGGAGGGTTCAACCCGGGCGTCCGACGCAGGCAACCCGTCAGCTTCTGCTTCCGTGGGGTCAGAGGTCACACCTGAGGATTCAGGGTGTGGGGGGGATTCCATTTGGGCGCTCGGCGCTTGTTCGGGTTCAGACTGGACTTCCCCTGTAGATGTGGACCTAGCCTCAGACTCGGGGTCCGCGGGGTCAGGGCGGGGGGGCAGGAGGGCCACTGAGCTGAGTAGAGCGGTGCTCTGTTGGGTGGAGGTGGAGGAGGGGAGAGAGAGAGAGGTCAGGCCGGGGCCAGGGGTCACTAGGGCATTGCTCACTGCTGACAGGACAACAGGGGGGTTGTTGGGGGTCAGTCTAATGATGGGGTGTGAGGCCGCGGAAGGGAGGGGGGCCCCCAGGGAGACGGCGGAGGAAGCCGTGGTGATCTGAGAGAGCTGACCTGTGGAGGGGTCCAGCACGGCGATGGCTCTGGAGGTGGAGAAGGAGTGGCCCGCGGAGGAGGCGGGCGAGGAAAGCAGGAGGAACATCTGGGTGGAGGCGCTGGAGGCATTCTGGGTCAGAGAGAGGGGCAGAGAAAGAGAGAGTGGGGCGGAGGAGAGCTGCGAGGAGGAGGAGGAGGACGAGCAGGAGGAGAGGAGGAAGATGGGGGTGTTTGAGGCTGGGCTGGTCACGATTTGAAGGGGCTGGGCAGAACCGGCTGACCCAGGGGTCATGTCCTCACGTGGACCCAGCGTGGGCTCTGAGTTCAGTAACAGCTCTGTCTGTGAGAGGGCCGCCTCCTGAGTGCGTTCTGTTGTAGTGGCAGGAGGACGCTCACTCAAACTCCCACAAGGTGCAATCGGTGTGTGTGGTGTTATGTCTAAGCGTTTGCTGAGACTCAGCGCCCCTGGTGTGTTCGAACGGGACAACTCTTTCCCCAAGGATTCGACCGAGTCAGACTGCACCACTTGCTGGCCCGAATGGGGGTCACCTATTTTGGAACAGTCTATTTGGGGCAGTTTGTGTCCATCCGGGGTGAGCGTGTAGGGGATGCCTTGGTCGTCAATCAGAAGTATGTCTTCCATGTCCGTCTCGATGGAAGAGAGGGAAGTGAAGATGGAGGTGGAGAAGAAAGAGGGAGAAAGAAGGGGGGGCTCTCCAAAACAAGAGTCAGAGGTGTTGGCCGCGTAGAATATTGTCTCCTCCGGGTCGTCCTCCTCCACTACGTCTCTGTCTACCTCCCCCTCCACCTCATCCACCTCCATAATCAGTGGGCTCTCCCACACCAAATCTGCCACAACCCTCACACACTTCTTCTCCTTTCTCTCCCTCTTCTTGGGCAAACTCAGGTCCATTGCTTCGGTCTGCTCCTCTCTTCCTCCCCGCCCCTCCTCCGCCTCCCCAGCCTCCTCTTCTTTCCTCTTGACAGCTTTCCATTCCATGCCTTGCCACGAGAGAGGCCCTCTGATCTCCCTGTTTCTCTTTTCCTCCACGGCTCCTCGCTCCCCAGGGTCTTTGGCTGTTTCAGCGTGGGTAGGGAGAGGCCTGTCCGAGACCGTGACACGGCTAGCATCGCCACTTCTGTCCTCTTTGACGTCGCTGTCTCTCTCTCCACTCTCCTCCCTATCGTTTTTCAAAAGTTGGAGAGTAGGTTCTAGACTTGTCTTTCCTACTGCACAAGCTGTCATGGCAGGCTCGCTGTGGCCCGTAGGGGTCCTATCCGTGTTCGTGTCGGCGGTGAGGGTCGTGCTGCCAGTCCCAGATGTAGGGGATGAAGTACAGTTAGAAGGTTCTTTGGTAGTAGAGCTGACAGATGAGTTTGTGATAGACATTTTGCCCACAGAAGGAACAACAATTTTGATTTTGATTGGTTGTTTGCGCAAAACAGGCACTCCGGTTTTGACCGTGATTAGCTGTTGGACCACAGCAGGTCCACCTACTTCCTGCGGCGCTGGCGCCGATGTCTCGTCCACTTTTGCTTTCCCTCCATTGATTGATTTGGCGTCCCTCATGGATGTCTGGCAGGGAGATGGGTGGAGGTTGCCTGGTGGAGGGCAGGATGAGGCTCCATCCATTGGAGAAACGGTCTCCTCCTCTGTCCCTGAGGCCGACCCCTCCAAACATGGGCTTCTCTTCCAGTCATCCAAGCTGCCATTGGTCAGGACTAAAGCCAACTGAGAATTCATTTTGAGGCATTTCTATCTGAATATCTGTAAATAGGAATAAATCACATACAGGAATAAGAAACATGTCGTCATCACAAGGTTAAACGTACTCCATTGTCTAATTAGAGGATAGATACTGAAGATTGGCTGGTGATGCAATTGGCATGCTCTTTTACATGAAGTTGACAAATAGGAAAAAAGTTAGAAATGTTATTAAGGAGTCATACTTATTATTTAAAATGTTTAATAATCAGTCCTTCATTCCTTCATGGGCTCTATTTTGAATATTGTGTATACATTGTTTTGGATATTTAACAAATAAGTTGCATTCTGTTTGAATTTAGATTGAGTAGTCTATATTGCATGCATTGCCTGTTATTATTGCGCTGAATGTTGATAATTGCTCACCAAGGCTTAACCATGTAGACCCTTGTAGAGAAAAAAAACGCACTATAAATTCGGCAACGGGTTCGAAAGATGTCAGTAAAAGATTTTTATTCCAGATGAACCTTTTCTCTTTCACTTTCCATTCGCGTGAAGCCTTATAAAATTCATAAGAAAACAAATAGATCCACCAGATGGTTTAAAGAATATTTATTAAACCCGTTTTCTATAGCTAATAATTGTCTAAGAATAAAGAGCGACTGTCAGTGGCAGACGCCATTACGCACAGTCCGAGGTCCGAAATGCCTATATTTATCATGGTGCGTCTGCGCATTGACATAACACTCGCACCTGGCACAGTCCCCGGAATTTAATTTACAATATATTTCTCCGATTTAAACATATCGCATTGAATTTGAAACATATGCTAGAATTTACGATCATTCTCGAACCTACAACCAGCCATTTTAGAGTCGAGGGTTCGAGGCACAGACAGCGCAACTCGACATCTGTCTCGTAAGGCAATAAACTTCACCAGCATAACTCTATACGACCGGTGGACGTACATGGTTTCAAAACATTTCTAAGATGCGCTATAAATACTGTCAATACATTCAAAACTGGGTTTTAACTATACTCCACCCATAGACACTCGCTGCATAGGCACTGGCTTACCCAAGCTGTGGATATTTCCGGAGGACCAAATATGAATGTGCCGTGTACAGGGTGATGCTGCGAGCACTGAGGGAGGGAGGGGTCAAGGGGAGTTGCTATGGTGTTGCAGTCTACTCGGTCCGACTAGAATCCATGTTCACGGTTGAACCTGCAGCCTCGTGCAGTTAGGAAACGAGGAACTTGTGCGTGTGCGTGTATGTTTGCTGTGTCTGTTTATGTTTGTAGTGTGGGCGTGCACGCACACGCACGAATGCGTCTGTGGTTACCTAGGCATCGGTCAGATATAATCCCGTTTAAAATAGACCATAGGGAACATATATGATAGAGGAAGGAAATACAATAGGTACATTTTTCTTCATTTATTTCAAAGCAGTCACAAAAGAACTTGTCAGCATGTAGGCTTGACGTGTCAATACAAACTCCAACAGGAAGAAGAGTGAAACGAATGCTAAACATACGTGGATAAAATAGGCCTACTATACAATACAAGCAGACAAAAAAAAATTACACACGTGAACAGAAGTCAAAGAGATCACAGTGAAACAGTGGTCAGGCTTTAGCAATCACCAACAAACCAGCAAACAAAGCTACACATTGAATGAATAATGTCATACTTAATGTATTGTGCATGTATCATCATTAAATATATGAATCATCGTAAGCTAAGAGAGCGAATAGGAAGACCTCTGTGAGTAATGGTATAGGCCTGGCATTGGAACCAGGGAGAGGGTTGTGTCACGGCTGTCACGGTGGAGAGAGGGTTGTGTAAAGGCTTTCAGGGAAAGCTATGGGCAGGAGCCAGGGTATCGGAATACCAAGATTCCTGATGGTGTCGGCGGGGTCAGAGTGATGTTGTCACTCCAGGTCCCTGGGGCTGCATGCCTCGATCTCGGACACCAGCCGGTGAGGGAAGAGCTTGTACTGGAGCCAAGTAGGCTCTACAACAGAGACATGGGACAGGGTCACACACAGGGTCATAGGTCCTAGCTTTGTATGCTGAAAACATCAAGCTTGTGACAATGGATCCCGTCCACTTTGCCATAATAACAGGGCGTGGTAGACCAGCAGGGAGGTCAGTAGTGACAGTCCTACAGGTGTCTGGGTCTGTGCTCACCCAGGTAGCAGGCGGGCTGGTTCAGCTTGCCGTCAAAGCAGGTCTCCATGGCGGTGTAGCTGCACTGCTTGCGGGGGTGTTTGCAGTAGAACGTTACGCTCTCCCCATGTGGGACCACGGCATCGGTGACATCAAAGGGCCAGCGCTTCACTCCGCCGATCTCCACACGGCTCCGCTCAGCAGGGATCGGACAGCGCGCTGAAAGGAGGAGGAAGGGAGCACACCAATATGAGGAAAAATAAAGCAGTTATTGCCAATATGGTGACTTACCCAAAACAAATATGTGAAAACTAAATATGCATAGATACATGTTGAGCGCCAGCTGAATCTCACTCAACTATACATGGGTTATTTGTGTTGGAAAGCAACATTTTGTAATATATGTGGAACATGGTAACCCAAAACCAAAGGATGGAAAGTATAGGGTCATTCAATCAACCCATTCCGCTCTCTCTCTCTCTCTCTCTCTCTCTCTCTCTCTCTCTCTCTCTCTCTCTCTCTCTCTCTCTCTCTCTCTCTCTCTCTCCGACTCACCCCTGCAGTACGGAGGGGCAGCGCTCCAGCTGCCGTTTGACAGACAAGTGACCAGCTGGGGCCCGTCCAATAGGAAGTTCTTCTTGCAGAGGTAGTGGACGTCAAAGCCCACCTCGTACTCTGTCCTCTGGACGGCCACCACGTAGCCCTGCTCCACCTTCCGCTGAGGCAAGCAGAACACCTCTGACACAGACCAGGGGAGAGAAGGGAAGGGTTAAAGCAACAAATAAATGGAGAGGTAGCGGGACAAAGGGAGAGGTAGAGGGACAAAGGGAGAGATAGACGACAAAGGAAGAGATAGAGACAGAGCAACAAAGGGGGTATGTGGAGGGAGAAGCAGGAGAACAGGTTACGTTTACACTGCCACTGAACACAGCAGCTCGTCTAAAACGACTTCGTTAGCAGCAGCCATGTTCCAATTGAAGCCAGAGGGTGGCAGCAGAGTACTGTACAGCACAAAGCTGTCTGCCTGTCTGCACCTTTGGCTCCCTTACCCTACCCATTTCACACTCTCTCGCTTACAAACACACACACACACACACAAAATACATCTCAGAATGGTTTGAAAGTGAAGCGAACAATATCCTCCTCCACAAAATGCTCGCTCTCTCTTTCTCTCTGTCTCTCTCTCTCTCTCTCTCTCTCTCTCTCTCTCTCTCTCTCTCTCTCTCTCTCTCTCTCTCTCTCTCTCTCTCTCTCTCTCTCTCTCTCTCTCTCTCTCTCTCTCTCTCTCTTTCACTTTCTCTCTCCCTCTCTCTCTCTCCCTCTCTCTCTCTTTTCCTCTCTCATAAGGCCTCAATCCATCCACCCCCACACAAACTACTCATCCTCTCTGGCTCAGATACTCACTCTTCCTGCGGCTCTATCTTTGAAAGGCTTGCACACAAACACACACACACACACACACACACACACACACACACACACACACACACACACACACACACACACACACAGTCACACTATGTGATGTGATGCACACACTTACTTTGACAGATGGGGTGAGGGTACTGCCAGGTTTGGTTAAATAGACAGAAATTCTCCTTGCTTCCCACTACCTCGGCCCTGATAGGAAGAGAGCGACAGAGACAGAGAACATTATGTGAAATATGGGGGGGGGGGGGTTCAGGACACAATCCAGACGGGAGGCCAAGGGCAGTCATGAGCCCTCCGCTCTGCCCCTCCTGCTCAACGCCGGGCTGTATTTCGGTGACATGATTGCGGCAGACATATGCGCTCAGATCAGATCCATTAGATGAGTCACTCAGGATAAGTGAGTCAAGATTAGAATATAATGACCTCCTTAGCATACTGTAGGTATCCTACTGTGACAGATCCTAAGAATCCCCCTTTTTCACCACTTATCCCTCCTTCTCTCTCTCTCTCTTTCTCTCCCACGGCTGCCTCACGTCCCCCTGTCCTTCTCGCTGTCCCTCCTGTGTCCTCCCACCTTTCCTGGCGCTCACACCATACTTCTGTACGCCGTCTCTCTCTCTCTCTCTCTCTCTCTCTCTCTCTCTCTCTCTCTCTCTCTCTCTCTCTCTCTCCCTCCGTCGTTCCATCCGCCCTCCTCCAGCCCTTCACATCCTCTCTCCCTCCAACACTCACTCTCTCTTTCTCTCTCTCTCTCTCTCTCTCTCTCCCTCACCTCCCTCCTCCTTTACTCTCACTCTACCGAGACACCCCCCTCTTTCTTCACCCCTCTCCCCTCCTCCTCCTCCTCCTCATCCTTCCCCATCTGTCTGTCCCAGCGGTCTCACCCGGACAGGCAGCTGTAGAGGACGGAGGTCCCGATGGCGGCGCTGCCCTGGATGCTGAAGGTGCTGAGCACTTCGTCCGGTAGGGGGCAGGTGGGGTCTGCGGAGGGGGTCGGCTCCTCAGCTCCTGGGGGGATGGTGATGGGGGGGGGGGGGCACAGATAGAGATGGGTTAGTCAGTCAGAGGAAGAGGTAGGAGAGCAAAGAGAGCATCCTCTTCAATTGAATAGGGACAGAACGCCTGGCGGATGTCTCGTTTGTCCCACTCTCATCGGAGCTCCGGCGGTGATCATTGAGGGGTTTTTGGTACGCTGCCATCTCAGTCAAATTAGAGTCAAATGTATCAGAGTGCAATAAGAATACCCAACGTATACGGTGGTTAGGTGACTTAAAATATTACAAATATTAGAGCTATATCAATTAACATGATCATACAAATTTTACTAAAATGAGACTGCAGTTATTTCAATTGAATACATCCATGAAATATTATGTAAATAATAAGTAATCTATCATTTGAATGCTGTTTGGAATGGATAAAATTCAGTAATACCCTATGTAGTGTATAATAGTGAGTAATGGAATGTAGAATGAAATGAAACGAGCAACGCTGACACCAATATCACTGATAGACAGACACAACAAATGGACATACACTCTAACACACACAAACCTAAAGAACATTACACATTCAAAGCACACACACACACACACACACACACACACACACACACGTACGCATACAGACAGTAATGAACGTTTATTGTCGTGTGCAGTGGACCAAGAGAGAACATAGATAAGCAGTGATGTGAGGGAGTTCAACACTCACTGATCAATACTGAACCAAAAAGAATGAACAGAAGGTGGAAAGAGTGGAGGAAGGAAGGAGTAGATGAAACAAATCGAACCCTCTTAGCCTCCGAATCCTCCCTCAAGACCTGTGGTTACAATTGATTGATGTTCGTAAGCCATCACAATATATATACGGTTTGAGGTTCAAAACTTCATGCTGTTTGAAAGCCCGTATAACTTTACATTAGATTAGGTAATGACGGCAGATCGAGTGGTGGGGGTTCTCTCTGGAAAACACAGAGGTTGTATAACCGCCAGGGACCGCTCATTCCTGGAAGCATGAGAGCTCTCGTTCGCCGAAACACAAATATCAAGTGTGCAGCGACGGATATCAAACGATCCCCGGTTTCACCAGGAGCGAAGCTCCCCGCGGTCCAGCCTTGGCTGTAGCCACGGCAGAGAAACAGCTCCATTTCCTGTAGGATCCCTCTCCTGCACTTGGAGGAGCACTGCTCAGTAAGCGTTTGAAATTCTGTGAAAATATATGACCTCCCTTGCGAGGGACAGATGGAGGGTTGAGAGTGTGTTTGGCTGTGGAAGAACGCCTGAAGCCACGCTCAATGTTTTCCCTCAGTTTCTCTTTCTCTCTCTCTCTCTCTCTCTCTCTCTCTCTCTCTCTTTCTCTCTGTCTCTCTCTCTGTCTCTGTCTCTTTCTGCCTCCCACACAGTCTGTAGCGAGGGGTTGAAGCATGACAGGTAGAGAGCGCTGGCAGCAGAGCTCCCGAGAGGAAGTGAAACATGAGAGTCACTGGACCAGCGGGGAAAGAAGGACTCCCTTTGAAGCTCTTCTGGACTGCTCTGTCACCGATATTCTCCTTTCTCTGCCTTTCTGCTAACACACACAAACACACACATGCACATGCAAACAAACCAAACTAAATAGCCCAAAGCTGCATGCTTGTCCTTGGCTCTCGCTGTGGAGAGAGACCTTATCGTGAGTCTCAGACGGAAGAGGATGAGAGAAGATGAGGATGAGAGGAAAAGAGGATGAGAGAGGAGCGCAAAGGAGCAGAGAACGAGCGGCCTGGAGCAGCATGAGCAAGAGAGCTCCCTGACTCGCTGACTGTGATCTGTCGCCCACACACACACACACACACACACACACACACACACACACACACACACACACACACACACACACACAATCAGACACACACATACACACACACACACACACACACACACACACACACAGAGTGTGACACTCGATGTGCGATTCACCGCCCACTCACACACATTCAAAGGATACACAAAAACTCTATCTTTCTGTCAACCAAACTCACACGCACACTCATGCACACACGCTCTTTTATTTATCGCTCCCTCTCTCTCCCTCTCTCTGTCTCTCGCTCTCTCTCTCTCTCTCTCTCTCTCTCTCTCTGTCTCACCCCCCCTCTCTTTCACTCTTTCACTCTCTCTCTCTCTCTCTCTCTCTCGCTCTCTCTCGCTCTCTCTCTCTCTCCTTGACACTGACAGTGATCTGCCGCCCACTGCCTCTCAATAAGCATGAAGGAGCACAGCTCACACACATACAGAAGCATACAGAAATCACACATAGCCACACAATCTCACGCCGTCAAAGCCCACCTGCCTACGCTGCCGGTCTCTCACCGACGTCTAGATGATCAGATGATTGAGAAATGTACACCCATGTAACATTGGTGTACTCGGTTTGAGGGACACATACACGTTTAATTGAACTGACACACAATTGTGTCTCACTTCCCCTGGAGCTCCTGCCGTTTGAAATTATCAGCTCCACAATCTGCTGGCCGTCACTGGAAAACTGACGGCCCAGTTGCCATAGCAATGAGGTACATGGATCCCAGTTGTGCAATGTCTCAAGTAACACAACTACAGGTGTCGTCCCGCCCCCCCCCCCCCCACACACACACACACACACATACGCATAGATATACAGTACGTCCACAAAAGTAAGGGAGAAATATTCAAGAGCCAAACTCGCGATCACACTTGAGAAAAGTTGTGTACAGATAGCAGGCATTCATCTTTTATTTGAGAGTGATCTATTCTCTCACATTCCATCCTGGCCCTGTACTATGCCCTGTCTTCTCTGCATAATCAATTGTGTCGGATTGATTGCGCAGATTCTTACGAAAAGGAGAGGGGGAAAATAAAACCTGTCGTTCTCTTCTGCTCACCAACCCACCTTTGCAGAAAGGCTCGTCCCCGCTCCATTGTCTGTCGCCTTGGCAACGGCGGATGGTTACGTCCAAGCCGTTTGGCAGTGTGAATCCAGGGTCACAGCGCACTTCCAGCAGAGCCGAGAAGGAGTGGGTGGGAGAGAGCAGGCGAGCCTCGGAGTTGTCACCGGGGGGGAGAGGCCAGGGACAAGTACGACCTGGGAATAAAAAGAAAGGCAGGAAAGGCTACAGGGAAGATAGCACATAAAAATAGGTGGGCACTTAATGTACAAGACTTTCTCTAAAAGGTCACTTTGAAGTAGTTCAAGTAGAACCCAGCCAGGCATTATGACCTGTTTAGAATGCAAATGGTATTACAATCTTCCTCTTTTTGAACATAACAATGCTGGAAAATGTCATCTTTTTGTCTAGACTTTAGACTAGATGAAATAAACAACACACTGTATCTTACCTTAAACCACAGTTTTCTCGAAGGAAGAAGAACACACACAGACACAAGCACACCAGCACACACATGCTCATCACACATGCACGCACAACAAACACACCTCCCTTGTGACCGGCACTACACAGCTGAGTCCACAGTGGTGTCCACACTGATTATTTACAACTCATTGAACCCCCCTCCCCCACCCCCCAACACACCACACACACGCACGGACAACCCCCCCACCCCCCCCCCCCCACCCCTCCAGCACACACACACACACACACACACACACGGACAACCCCCCCCTCATCACACACATCAGTTTACCTGGAGCCACACAGCTGAGGCCACACTGGCCGTCACACAGACATTGTCTCTTGTTGCCACAGTCCGCGTCTGATTGACAGGAGCGGGGGCACGCTCTCCTGCTCCTTTCATCTCCTAGAAGTCTCTCCATGCAAGCCCCGGGGGTCCTCTCTAGTGCAAGGAAGGAAGGGAAGAGAAGAAAGGAAGGAAAGAAGGAAGGAAAGAAGAGGAGGAAGGTAAACACACTGTCATCGTAAATGCCGGTGAGTTTGTCGCCACTGTGTCCACATCCCACAGTCCGTACTGGGTTAATGGCTCTCTCCTGGGGTGCATGGTGTGTTCAGGCTGTGCCGTGTGTGTGAAGGCAGTGTGGGTGGCCTGGCAGAAGGTAATGGAGTGTTTGGGGTCCTTCTCTGTTCCACTGCTAATCAGTTTCATTGTGAGCACGATACAGTTTGCTCTGTTTGTTTCCACCCTTATCTGGTCTTGGACGTTCATTCAGCCAGTCTGAGCTCTAGAAGGTCAATGTGTTTTCCACAGATTCATGGACTCTATCAGAACACACACACACAGACACACACACACACACAAACAAAATCCTCCATATTGTAATACTGTAACCCAATACGGGAAACGCCCTTAATGTACAGCACATCTGGAAGAGGGGCGAGAGGAAGGGCGGAGAGGCAGATGGAGGGTCCCCCACTCTTGCATGCAAAGCACATGCTGTGCTGAGGACACATTCGTGAACGATCCACTGACCAAACACATGTGCCCTGACCCAGAACAAATGATCGTTATGAACAAAATCCCATACCATTCACCTACTAGAATTAGCACAGAGAATATCTGCATGCATGCTCCTCTTCTTCATGGGTCTGTCATCTGTGCTGATGATTCAGGTAGCGGATCAACAGTAAGCAAATTAAATGTCCATGACGAAGATTACTCAATGAAACTACATAACCTTCCCATTCTGTGAGGAAAACACCAGTGATACCTTCCACGCAGTAGTGTGTATGTGTGTGTGTGTGCGCGTGTGCATGTGCGTGTGTGTGTGTGTGTGTGTGGATTACCTGACGACTGCAGAAAGCCAGTCCCGACCAGAGCCCACAGTGACAGCAGCAGTAACACACAGTCCATCCTCCCAGTCTGGCCTCCAGCGATATGAAGTGAGGGATACAGCCGAACACTGTACTTTGAGGAAAGAAAGGGTGGGACCAAAGGAGTCAGGGGGGAAATGAGAAGCGAGGGTAGAGCCCAGGAACACACATCTGTTTTGTGTTGCAGACTAGAACACATGGTAAAATTCCATGGTGGGGGACCTTTCACCCGTTTCTGTTGATACAGCAGGCAAAGGGACGACAGGAGCAAACACACACGCACGTGCGTATGCACACACATCCACACACCCACACAAACAAACACACACAAACACCCACACAGACACTTGCCCTTGAACACAATAAATATCAAAACATTGCTATCATCTAGGTCAACAAGAGAATCTACTCAGGCAGTTATTAGGATTGGATCCAGGATCCAGGATACAGTCGTTCACTAAGAAGCTTTCCACACATGCATAAAGGCCTGCTGCACTGCATCTCTGTATACATCATCAACACTATCATGACAAGTGAAGCCTCTTTCCCAAATGTTGTTATGGTCCTTGTAAGGTCTCCGTTACATTATTCATTCTAGAACTAGAAGGGAAGTTCATTGCGATTATGAATAAGGGATAACATTGTTTTAGTTGGGGTTGACAAGGACTTGTAGATGTTTTGAAATACATGTACTGCTGTTTTAATGTGCCGTTCAAATAAGAGTGACCCTGTGGTGTAAGAATGCATGTTTGAAATGTTAGGAATATTATCAGAATGTCGACTATGTAGAACTGGCTGGGGATTCAGAATTCTTATCAGCGTGCACATTTTCACCACATGTTGACTTGTAGAGCAAATGATGAATGTTCATCATGTTGATTTCATTAAGCAGAAAACTGGACTGTGGCTCACCCTGTGATAGGCACACATAAACACTGGATTTCAACAGACTGATTTGTTTTGTTTTTTTAAATAAAAAGTTGGTGATAAGTAGAGTAAAGCACAAAGAATCCGTGAATAAGAACAATCTTTTATTTGTGCTTGCGGGAAATCTTAACTACATCCCAGTCACCAGCACAGAGTGAGCTGGAAACCATAGACACCACTGATGCAGCAGGGTAGTTGTAGTCCATTAAGAGTCACTATAGGAGTTATCAACCACATCTGTGAGGATATTAGGGACTAAATCCTGATGGGAGGGCTAACGATCACTGACTGAGGTGCAAGTAGGCTGGGGGGGGGGGGGGGTGGAAAAATGACAACAGTGTGCTTAGTCCATACACAAAAAGAGAACAGAAATCTGTGAAAAAGTCAAAAGGTAAAATAGTACAACCCTCATTTCAAAAAGTATGAGATGAACCAGCGTGTTTCAGGAATCCATGATCAACAAAGAAACCAAAATGGCTGTCCCCTTGGGGAACAGCAAAGTCCGTGGTCAGGACAGTCCATGGCTGAGCAGTCCCGGGTCGCTGAGACAGGATGTAGACGGTGGCGGAGCGTGAGGGCTATTCCATTGTTAAAGTCTCGTTGAGGGAGGTGGGGGATTTCAAAAGACACTTCACAACGAACGCAAAGGGTCGAGATGATCCCGAAAAAAAGAACTCATTCCATAATATAGAACAGCAACAGTAAGCGGGATAACAATCATTATAATCATAACAATAATAATAGTAGTAATAGTAGCTACTCCACGTGGTCATTGAGGGGATGTAAAGCGCACTCTCCTTACTGGTTTCCACTGGGCCCTTAGTCTCACTAAGGTGGCTAGGTAGTGAACCATGTCATAGTACACGTGTTTACAGGGAGGATACTCGAGAGTCACAGAAACAGAGAAAAGATTATTGAAACATATATAAAGGATTAACAAGTTTTGTAAAACAACATGAGTTAATTTTGGCTTTTTTATTCATCCCAGAAATCTGAGAAATTAATACCATTCCTCTCAATGGGAGTACTAGACCCATCTCCTGGAATTCATTTGCATATTCATTCACACACTCGCATCGTGCCACATTCACACTTCTCTTATACCTCTGCAAAATGGTATATCCAATATAGACAACATTTCTCCATTACCAATAATAATAATAATAATGCTAGGTTAAAGTTCTCTAACATAGTACAGTAATACAATGTGCAACTTCCTGGGTCACTGGTGTACTATCTAAGTAAATATTAAAATAGTATTCTGTGTAAAATCTCCAACAGAGATAGGACAGGAGGTTGAGCATGTAGTTAGTGTTGAGCTGCTAGGGGATTGGTAAACCTGAAGAAAATGAATTGATTGGATACAAAAACAGGATAGCTGATAATACAAAATGAAAGAGAAGATTCCAAAAGGGACTTTTGGAACCCAGGGCTTTACAACCAGCATTTACCCCAGAACAAAACAAATCACACTCAATCTGGACAGTGAGGGAGGTGGAGGCACAGCTAACCTCATATCAATGATTCAGCCCATCAAAAAAAAAAACTACTTTATGGAACGCCGGTGTTGGCAGAAAGGGGAAGGGAGAGTAAATATCTCCAAATGAAAGTTGGTATTGTATCATTAGCGAGAACACTGTAGCACCAAACCTAGAGGTTATCCCCAGAATCATTGAGTCTTTAGGTTGAGCAGATGGTCCTGATGCTGTTCCCACTGGACAGCAGTTGTTGAAGGTAGTGCTATACTTAATTCAGTGCCTCTCTCTCTGTGTCCATCTTAGCATGACCATTACCAGTCACAACAGAATTAACAACAAAACAGATTTAAGTGCTTGAGTAAAGCCCACCCAAAAATTTTTAAACTGTACAATTTTAAAATCATTTTGCTCTCTATTTTACAATTGAACCTCTTGCGGTCTAAAAATTACCAACTAGGGCTGACCAGCTCAAAAACACCATCTCTTATTCATTTACTTTGAAAAGATAACTCTCAACAGTTTCATATCGCTATATATCTAAAATCTTTCCCAGTCACATATAAAATATACAAAAATGATTCCCCAAATTCTGTCTCCTGCTAATTTTACTCCATAGTATAAAAATATACAATTCTCCTATATCAAAATCACATCCTTACTCATATCTGAAGGGGCAAAAGTTTCTATTGATTAATCTCTCTCTATCACCACTTAACCCCACTTATCAACACAAGTCACCTGAGCTGCAATATATAACCCCTATCTTTGTCGCATACATTCATCATCATCATCATCATCATCATCAACATCATCCTCGTCATCTTTGCCCCCTTCTGTCCATCAAATCACTGTCCCACATATAAAGTATGTCATCACTGTCAGTCCTTAAAATCCATCCAGCTTCTTCCCTCACTGGTCGGCCTGGCGGTTCTCGTATTTATTGAGGATGTTGCGACAGCGGCAGAGCTCCTTGCGCATCTCGGCGACTTCCTGCCGGAGGGCGGAGTTCTCCCTCTCCAGGAAGGAGGCGCGCACTGAGATCTGGTTCTCCTTCAGCCGGCGAGCGTCGCGGGAGCGCTTGGCGGCTTCATTGTTCTTACACCGCCTGGACCAGTACTTGTCATCCTGAGGCCAGAAGGAACACACAGAGAGTTAGACACAAGGGGATACTGACACCAAACCCTATCCGATTATTGACCTCAGTGTTACAACAAAGGCTATCTCTTCTATGGGAATCCTTGGTCCCTGGTGTGTAGCCCTGGCGGCTAGAGAGGGTGTGAAACCAGGGGAGCATACCCTACGAGTGCTAACCTTCAGGTCTTCTGGCACCAACATCTTGCGGGCCTTCTTGATCATGGGCTGCGGTTTGAGCTCGTCGTCGCTGAAGCGGTGCCTCCTGGGGTCAAAGGCGTCTTGGCCAGGGATGCTGGACAGCGCCACATCGGAGGGGTCTGCTTCAAAGGTCTCCATGACGTCTGTGGTGCTGGGCGTGGGGGTCATCATAGGCGGACAGGACGACGACGGCGAGGGTGAGGGAGAGGGCGACTCGCACGAGTCATTCATGCTTGACTGGCTTCCTGTGGATGGAAACAATACAAACGTCTTTTAGAACATTTTTGGCCTTGAAGTTCCTGAACGGAGCACTCAACACTAGCTGGGTATATATACGTTAGGCAACAAAGAAAAGGCTCACGGTATTCTTGACTTTAGTTTATTTCTATGTGGTATTGAAGTGGTGGTGTTCGTGAAGGCCTATCCTGGTGCAGTAATTTATTTTGACCACTTGATGGAGGTAGGGGGCTATTTTTAGAACGGGTTAGTACTTTCTTTTCCACTTAAATTGCGAAGACATTTTGAACTACGAGAAAAATGACATGTCATGTAAATCATTTAGAATTATTCGTGACACGTTCAGTTAAAGACAGGATTTCTATTATTTTTAACGGCCGACATAAAAATCCAACATGTTTTTTGGCGGTGAGGGAGTCCAAACACTATCATTCAACGTTGTGCCTCGGTCAGTAGGCCTTCAGAACAAACTTATCATCGACTACCTCCCACTAGATTGTTCTAAATAGTATCCTACCATTAGATAAAGCACTGCAATTGTAATATGCTGTAAATGTTATACAACCCTCCTTGAAACCAGTTCTCTAAGTGGGGCCAGTAAAGGGCTATACATTGCCCCACCCCTTTGAGGCCCTACAGCACCAAACAGCTTGACTTCACAGTCATAAGGAGAACAACAGCTCTTTCCTCTGCCACTCCATGCATAGCACAGCGAGCGACAGCACCAACTCCATCCGTCAATGGACAATTAATCAAATAGTCGGAATGAAACAATGGTAAATCATAAAACAAGCTTTAAAAGAACTCTCCTTACCAATGTATCCATGCTGATATGGATCCCAAGGGTTAAAAAGGTTGCCTGCCATGCCATAAAATATTCTCTACTGTACGTCTACAGTATACGTACAATTATTTACTAAATCTCTCATATCTGCTATCACACATTCCACCTGAAGTTGACAACGGGCGCAGGGGAAAGCTCTTCCTATGTCCCTCCCTCCCTCCCTCCCTGTTTGGCTGGCTGCCTGCACGATGCTCCGCTCCTCCCCCTTCTCATTTGGCCCAGCCTCTTGTTCTTTTTCTTAGGCGCTCACAGCCTCTGCACGTGAACCAGACGCGTGCACATGGCTGTAGAGTGTGAGGTGGGGAGAGATTTAAAAGACACGCGATGGCAAACACTCTGCACGCCTAGCTCTCCCTCTCTCTTTCTCCCTGCCTCCTGTACAGCTAGACCACACTGTACACAAAAAGCAGGTTAGCGCTGCATTTCGTTTGTCCAACATATCAAAACCCAATCTGAGGTTGACTCATCGAATTCTATAACTCTGGGTCATCTCTTTCTCTCTGTCTTCTCACTCTCCAATGCATTTATATATACAAGCACAAAATAATGCATAAATCAATGTATCCAATGCTTTCTCATCTCATTCTATTAGTTCTTTGCTAGGGTGACTGCGACCAAGGCCTATGTCAATTTGTTTATGACCATCCGTTTGACTACCCAACATAAATTGGCCACCGTCCGAGAGAAGGGTTTAATAGACCTCAACGTGAGCTAAAAACGCTGAATCATACTTAGTCCACGGTCAAAGCCTCTAGTAAAACCACCTAACCTTGCCAACACTGAACGTTCAATCTTGAGGGAATGCCTTACAAATGACCATGTGAGGAGACATAATATCATATTTGCTGATGTCATGCTTTAAATGCTGGAGATATTCTACTGTGTAAAGACATATTAATGACTTTGTTTCTTTCAACCACAGAGGAAAATAGCTCTCTAGCTAACACCTGGCCTTGACGCAGGGATGAGAGCATGATCACTTTGAGTTTGACCATTGTAGCAACTGATCGTTCAAGTAAGACAATATTAAGCTAGCACTACATGCTCTTTAAATTATTTTATGGGTGGTGGCAATTAATGTTTTATTGAAGCAGCCTATTTCAAAGTCCAAAAATACTTTAATATCCATGGGCGATACAATTTCCTTTACAACACAGCTATAAGTCACCCTGCATCAAAAAATATATTTCAAGAAAATTAGCTATTTAAGTTATCATGTACACATACTGTGGATTTAGATATATATCATTGTGTTCCAGGAAACTAGGTAGCTTAATGTGTAAATCTTAATATATTGCGAAACTAATAGAATATCTTATGGTAGGACGTAGGGCCAAACCGAAGGTAACACAGGAACACACAGAGGTCAAGCCTGAGGTTAACACCAGAGGCCAACTTGAGGAGATTAAGTGAGGGGCATTTGGGTTGCCAGGTTGCATTTAAAAGGCAGTTTAGTGAGTGAACTATGTTAAACAATCTAGTCAGACATCTTGTCTTGGTCGACAAACCAAAGGGAAGGTACATTTATCAATTGTTCTTTCCAAAAAGCCTTTTGAGGTTTTGGTAAGTTAAAAGAGTTTCATAAGAGAAAGAACAAAATGGTAGCATTCCAGCAGATTCCAAATACATAAAACCTAGAGAAAATAATGCTTTGACTGACTTAGCATTCTTTCTGCAGGACTCCTTATTAGTATATTAAGATAATTACCTATATGTATTTCCTATGTATTTATCATGATCTATGTCTGCTCTTTGCCATCCATAGGTGCTTGAATATAATAAATGCAAGAAGTAAATGGGGTGTTCTGGTACACTCCTGTGAATGTTTACCTGATTATGTTTTGAATAATATCATACCTAAATCTTCTTCACGACCACAAGCGTAACACTCTGAATCACTAATCTCTAGTTGTGTGGTAAATTGACGGAGTCAACCTGTCCAGTGAACTCACCAAAGTCCCCGTGCTGAAAGTCAGACCCTCCCATGAGGTTCTGTGACTTTGCCACCTCGAGGCCGATGAGCGAAGGTGAGGATGAGGAGGAGGAAGAGGCTGAAGAACACGGTGGGGGCGATGATGGTGGGCACTGGGAACTCTGGTTGGGCACGGCTGACTGGGAGCTTTGCGAGGGGATCTGGGCCGAGCTAGAGCTGTGGTTGTTGTGGGCATTGCCCATGCCATTCTCGGTGAGGAACTCTTCCAGGTCCATGTACTGCAGCTGGAAGAGACCACCGTCCACAGGCAGGGTCCGCTCCCACAGAAGAGGGCCAAGGAATGTTGACTGGTTGAAACCTCCTCCGCCACTACCACCTGCCCCACCATTACTGTTACTACTGCCCACTCCACCACCATTCCTCATGGGGCACGCTACCTGAGAATCCTCTTCTAGGTCTGAGGTCCTTTCTTTTTCTGTCAGAGAGAAGGGTAAAATGGAGATGATTGATTAATGAATCGCAATTCTGCAGAAACCTCAACCCTGACAACTCATGCACAGACCAAGTAATTCAGCAACACAAAATGTTTTGATGTTTTGCCCTCAAAAGGCTTGATTCATTCTGGGATAAGTAAGTTTTGTCAATGGCATTTAGCAAGTTGTTATAACTAATGTTTGTCAGGACTTAGAGGGAGCCAGATGGCATGGGATGACAGTTATACCCATAATACACCGCTGTATGTTCACACAAATGAAGAAATGCATCATTTAAGTTAGAACAGATGGTGCCTGGCTTGCACATGGACCATATTCCAGCCTGAGGATACTACCCAGGGTTGTTTTTTTACATTAACATCTGACAGGCCCACAATATTCTGCAAATAACTGAATGCAATTGTAATCTGTATGCTTGTGAGACAAAGATATGTTACAGGTCAACATCATAATGTGATTGATGTATCTATGATAAATTGTCACTGTGTATGATACTTACTGGATCATGTGTTTATTATAGTTTTTAAATTGTAAGATAAAGGTTTCAATTCAGATTGCGAGGTATGTATATGCATCTTTGTACAAGCAAAACCTTTACAGTTGACAATTTAGACTAGCAGTTACTTTCTGTCTTCAGACAGTAAGAAAATGTCTGCTGCAAGAATAATAATTTAAAAAGTACAACAAAAGTTAAAGATCCAGTTCATACCTTTTCCCTCAGAGAGGTTTTTCAAACGCT
Organism: Galaxias olidus; assembly: GCA_026901105.3. Taxonomy (NCBI): domain Eukaryota; kingdom Metazoa; phylum Chordata; class Actinopteri; order Galaxiiformes; family Galaxiidae; genus Galaxias; species Galaxias olidus. Next base: position 95,700 of record JAPMUY010005354.1, on the reverse strand, counting down.
GCTCAGCCTTCATGGGGTGCTGCAGCAGGGATTTGAGACTAGTCATAGAAGTGAGGTGACCTCCTGTGATGGAGCCTCCGGGTTGAGAGCAATTCCCAAACTGTGGGCTTGCGCCAGCTGGGAGGTCAGGGGTCAAGAGCTGAGAGAGCTGTCTGGACATCTCTTAAAAACCGTAAGATACCTTGGACGTAGGCAGAGCCGAGAACTGACTGGATCACCTATGAGAATACAGTCATACAAATAAGCATACGCTTCTAGCAAGATAGTCGTTTGAGGCACGCAAATATCTATAATACAATTTATAATGAAATTTTGAAGACAAGGTACATATATATTTAAATAATACATTTACTCTTAATGCAGCTTTTATAAATATGTTAATGAAATAATGATATAACTTAATGAAAGGTAAAGAAAAACAAGCAGCGCACCTTTTTGTTCTGATCAATTAAGTTTGCTCAGTTCCATGCGCGATAATTTTTGAAGAAATATTGATGGGTTACAGGTATATTTTGTATTTATTCCTGGATGTGGAAATTTCCTCTTGACAGACGAATCAACGTCAAACAATTTAAATATGACTTGTGCCCATGGTTAATCAAAGAAATTCACTAAGTAAAAGATCCAAAGCTTATAGAAATTCTATGAAGTCCAAAAAGTTGAGGGCAAATATCCTGAGTTGATCTACTCGAAAATAAGACTATTCAATACCAAAAGTACTTGCAGTGCAAGCTGTCCTCCAAAACACCAAGTGAAAAATTGTGTGGAGGAAAAAACTGCGACGAAATGTGTGCGGAAGGATTGGTCTGATGACAAGTTGTAATGCTTTCCTTCTATCGTCCTGTTGGTCTGTCGTTCATTTGGGAGGGGGGCTCCTTTCCTTTTCCCTGTGTGTACTTTTCAGTATCCAATGCACAAAGTCACGGGCACTGGCTTGGATTTGGGCCGCGCGACGGCTGTCCTCTCAGCTGGAACAACACGGGTAGTTCACGTGACGTCACATCTCATAGGGCAAAGCGCGAGAGGGGCGTGTTTGGATTATTTTTAAGACACACCCTCACTCGTGCCACACCTCAAGTAGGCATGCAAATTCTGTTGTTTATGTGCACTAAATTGACAGATCTAAACAGACTTGACATTCCTATTGTCATTTCTAAAATTTGAATTGATATGGATATGGATGCAGATCTACATGACGTTGGCAAATGTGCATTTAATGCAAAGTTGGCATATTCTGGTAGGCCTTCTAGTCTGTACATTGCACTGCGTGTTTTGCATTCTACAACATTTTATGATTATGCAGTGAGGTATATTGTTATCCTGCTTGCTTTAAATCCATAGAAAACGTGAGTTGTTTTCAGGCGAGAGGAACACACGAGCACGTTGCTTCCTAAGGCAGTCAGCCAGAGAGAAATAACTCTTTAGCGCACATGTTTCAGGCACGCGGGGGTGAGGCCCGTCTACATAGCACTCTCATGATGATTGGTCAAAGAAAAATCCGCCTCCGCCCATCACAAGTGCCTATTGGGTAAAACTAGGCCAACTGCCCCGCCCCAAGGATTCCCAGCCGCGTGAGACCGGTTCGAAACACAAAAGCGCGAGGTGTTTCTGTACACAGTATTTCATTGTGCATGCAATTGAACATAAATAGGAAGAACATTATTAAAAATGTTTTGCATGCATGCATTTTGTGAATCTAAACGGGATCTATATGCCCTCGCCCTTGCCTATGATGGCATTATAAACAAAAATAGTAAGTTTTATTTACCCAATTTGTACAAATAGATTTGATATACCAACGTTTTTGAAGAAGTCGATTTTTTGTGGGAATTTGCGGAAGGAAGTAGGGCTACACTGCACGTTGAACAAAACTAGACATGAAGAGTGAAAATTACAACGAATCTATTCTCTGGTTATACTAAATAAATCGACAGTGCAAAGTGTTTCAAATATTCATATAAAAATATATTAATGTAGCAATAGTATTATTTTTGTATTGTTGTGGGAAATGCACCTATACACAAATATTCCAGACTGGTACCCCCTCCCAAAACCAAACTCCACACACGCACACACCCACTTATACACACAGCTTTTAGACATGGATATGGCAGTCACGTTCTATCTCTTGAATCCACCCCCTATCAGTGTAGAATCCATGTGACTACTACACTCAACTGAACATTGGCAGCTGTAGTCGAAATGAGTTCCTTACTACCACCTTGTGGTTTTAGGGTGGTATAGAAAGACTTGGCAAAATCTTATTTTTTGACAAGGAATTTAAACGACTTACAAAAACATTTAAAAACCTATAATTAAACGTTTTTTAGAAAGATGTCCAATTGGAAAATATTTAAATAAATGTAGATTTAGTACAATGTTCCAACCTTATCCTGAAATTCACGAGGTCCACACAGCAATATTAACTTAGTTAATTTGCGAAACAACAATACTGACTTTGGTAACAGTAACAATCTACTCGGACTCTATGGGCCAGTTTCCCAAACACAAATTAAGCCAAGGTCTACCCTAAATCTCACTGTCAATGGAGATTTCTCCATTGAGAATGTTTTTTGTTTAGGACTTGGCTTAATCTTTGTCCGGGAAACCAGCCCTATATCTATCAGAAGGTACCTTCTTATAAATAAATGGAAGAAAAAAATGGATGAGAACACTTATGGTTTATTCATTGCTGAAATATATTGGACAACTAATTCTTCATAAGGAAATAAAGTGATAGAAATGTACTTTGAGACATTTTTCTTTTTTCTTTAAAAGAAAACAACAAGGCTTTACAGGGGCACGTAAGTATTTCTTTTTCTTCTGAAGAAAAAAAAAGGCCTGACATGGGTATTAACATTTCAGTAGATAAAGTGACATGATATTCTACTTTTCTTTAGAAGAAAAAATACATGATTGCAGTTCAACAATAAAAGAGAAAAAAATAAAGGTTAAATATGTGATTGGCAGACGACCGGGTTATACATACAGTAATAATAATATTTGTACTTCTATAACAGGTTCTAGTCTTTAAACCTTTTAGTAGAAATATTCAAAGCTAAATAGAGGACTTTGTGAGAAAACAATAACAGTGATTAGATTAACAATATACAACTACAGTATGCTAGTATCAACCTCTTTTCAGTCTCTTGGTATAAAAGCTATGAATGTTTAAAACAAATAAAATAAAATGAACATTATTAGCAAGGCTTTTTGTACGCACATTTTTGGCAGGAGAGGAATCCTAATACAATTCCTTTGCAATTTTCTCAATTTACTCATTCATTATGTGATCAATTCACTAGGTTTTAGGACATATTTAACAATATCTGTAAAACTAAAAGTTCACAACTTAACCCTTTGGAATATATTGAATAAACCATCACATAGCAGTTAGTTCACAACCTTGGTAAAAAAACTGACCGATGAACACACATGCATCGACAAACTTACTGTCTAAGGTTCTTTGTCCCAATCTTCTTCCTACTACTAATAAATGCACTTTTTTCTTCAACAAAACCCAGCAGGGTTCTACTTGAACACCAACAAGACAAAGTAGACAGCAGAAACAGTTATTATACAGCAATGGGGTATAATGGGGATTCTAGTGAGGGGTTGAGGGAGGGACATACATTAGCAGGTCATCTCACCTAAACTTGTCTAAGAACTGCACAGTGTCAGCCAAGCATAGTGTCAATGCACTTAAGGGTTAATGATCCTATGGAAACAGTCATGTCTTTGAAGCATCCTTCCACAATTGTTTTGGAAGAATTGTAGGTGATATTTTATAGGAGGTTCTACAGTAGATCATGTTAACGTTACACTCATTCTAAAAGTCAGTTCAGCTGAGTAGATGAAGTCCACAGACACAGGGCTAATAGGGTGTCTCCTAAAGGCATTTGACATTTTTGGAAAATGTCCCTTGATTTTCCATTTCCACAACAGAGCACTTTTCCTTTTAGTTGTCACCTAAATACAGAAAACCTAGTATCTGCACACTCGGTGTGATGTCTCCCCCTGACCCTCCCGATAATTGCTGTCTCCTACTCTCTTGTACGATTTGAGGCTAATAGATCCTCCTCGCTGCAGTCCTTTGGCCCTGCGGCGACAGGACACCTTGTGCCTGCTAAGGAGGGTAGCGTTCCAGAAAGAAGCGGAGCAGCGCCTGCAGGAGAAGGAGCCCCGAGCTCTATGAGAAGCCCGGTGGATAAAGGCCGCTAAAAGCTTTTGGGATTGTTTCCCACACACGCTGCACCTCAGTCTCTCTTGGGAGGTTAGGGCTCTTTGTGGGTGTTTAGCTGCCCGATGGGTTAGCAGCCCTGCTTGACGGGCAAACATGGCATTGGGACAAATAGGACAGGTGAAACGTTTGATAGGGACTTTGAGAGATGACATGATCTGAATCTTCGTTCCTCTTGTTGTGACGAGCTCGTATCTACCCCCTCCCGCTTCCCCGCCTCGCCTAAACTTGAGGAGTAGAGATGCCCTTTTTTCTTTTCTTAACTTTCTCGGTAAGCCTGACCTCTTGCGGTCTACTTTCCTAGCCTGAACTCTTGCTAAATCTGAGGACCCCCATTTGTCCCCACTCCCATCTCTCCTCACGGACTTTTTTTTTTTCTTCCTGTGCCTCCTGACTTCATTGGTGGAGGATTGGACACTCTCGTAGCTGTGTTGGTGGGATTGGGTACTTGATTGGTGGTGATGATGATGGGAGTGATGATGAGGATGATGAAGATGGTGATGTTCAGTAGTAGGTAGCTCCGTAAGTGGCTGGAAGGGAGCCGTGGTGTGGAGGGTGTGACTACTGGACCCTGCAGGGTAAATGTGCTCTCCTTTAACCCCAGCTGGGGAATGCTGGTGCTGGGGGGGCATGATGGTGGAGTTTGGGGGCAGGGGCTGGGAGTAGGGAGGGGCACTGGAGACTGATGGGTGGGCCGCAGCAGCATCGTAGAACAGTGGGGAGTATCCACCTGGTGGGGGGTGAGGAGGGGGCTGCTGGTGGCTGTGGGTGACCACACTGTGATTCTGCTGTCCCCCGTGGCCCTCAGTGGATGGAGCCATCTGTAGAAGGGCATTGGTGGCAGCCTCGCTCTCCGACACCGACCCGCTAACACCGCCGCCACCACCACCACCACCACCACCACCACCACCACCACCACCACCACCTACGTTGCTACTTCCTGATCTATTGCTCCCTGCCTGTGGGTTAGGCTGTCCGGTGCGGGTCAGGCCATGCTGAGACTGCCTGTGTCGAGTGAGGCTGTTGGAGTAGGCAAAGGCCTTCCCACACACCTCACAGCAGAACAGCTTTTCATTCCCGCCCTCATGGACCGTCTGGTGATGGGCTGTCAGGTGGAAATGATGGCGGAAAGACTTCCAGCATATCGCACAGGTGTAGAGCCTGGGCGGGGGCTGGGTGTCAGTGCCTTGCGGCTTGACGTCTTGGGGGTATGAGTAATACGACGACGCGTTCCCTTCGTTTTGGCTTCGGTCTTGGCTCATACCACACGATGGGTTGGCGTTAAAGCTGTTGAGGTTGGCTCCACCTGGAGTGGTGGGGACCTCCTCTGCCTCTCCTTTCTGATGGAGCTTGCCATGCCTTTTGAGACTCTGCGAGTAGCCAAATTCTTTTCCGCAGAGGGTGCACTTGTAGTTCTTCTCTCCGGAGTGAACGGTGTGGTGCTTGCTGAGGTGGAAGGCCTCTCGGAAGTACTTCCCGCAGACGGTGCAGTGGTGCGGCTTCTCCCCCGTGTGGATGCGGTCGTGCCTGCGCAACGTCTCGCGCCGGGCGAAACCTCTGCCGCAGACGCTGCACAGGTAAGGACGCGGTATCCCACTGGGCCCGGGTCTAGGGGTGTACTGCCTACGTTTGGGGGGCTGTCCAGGCGCGCCCGGCTCTTTCTTTGCCCTGGGCTTGCGGGGGCGTTTTGGTTTGGCATTCGGGTTTTGTGGATTGCCACCGTGGCTGTGGGTTATATTAGCACCCACGCCGTCCTGGTTTCCACCCCCTCTGTAGTTCTTATCCATCACAGATGTTGAGGAAGGGGACCCCATGGGACCTAAACCAAGGCCCCCCAGCAGCCCCCCAATGATATCCCCCCTGTCATCCCCCCTATTCCCACTGCTGCCACGATCACAGTTGGCGGCAGCTGCTGCGATGGCAGAGATGGCATTGTTGACGGAGCTGGTGACATCATCCTCCGAGTCATCCAGGAGGGAGGACAGAGGCAGGTGGGGCTGCTGCTGATGGAGATGTTGGTTATGAGTCTGGGGGTGAGGGTGCAGTGTTGGGGCCAGTGGGGCCTTCCTCAAAGCTGGGCCTGCCATCCCACTCCCACACGGGGAGGCTCCAGAGTAACAAGGAGATGGATGACCTTGAGAGCGGTGGTCATCGTGGTAGCCTGTGTAACGATTCCGAGAGTAGTCAGTGGGATATTTACCATCTGCTCTATCCCTGTTGTCAGCATTCCCCTCCCTCCCAGACTGAAAAAGACTGTCACACCCTAATCCTGATTTCTGTTCAACCTCGCCCACCATAATCACACCTTCCTCCTCCTCAGTTTTCCCATAAATTACTCCCCTACTGTTTTGGTAATTCCCCACCCCTCCGCTACCTCCCCCACCCCCTCCGCCCATTCTATCCTCCCCATCAGTTCCCGTCTTGACTCGTGGTTTGGGTCCCCTACCTGGCTTGCCGCAGGTGCCTGAGGCCGCATGGTTGAGTAGGGATGTGCTCTCACGGAAGCATCGGCCACAGGCCGGACATCGGAACGGCTTCTCTTCGTGTATCTTCTCGTGGCGTGTCAGTGACTCTCTGCGATTGAAAGCTCTGGAGCAGGTGGAGCAGCCATACGGGCGAGCCTCAGAATGTATGACGCCATGCTGGAGCAGGTGCCCCTTTTTCTTAAAGGCCTTGCCACAATCTGGGCAATTGAAGACCTTATCAGGACTGGGGCATGAGGATGAGGCTTGGGAGTTATCTTGGGTGGAATGGGGAAGGCTTGGGTCAGAATGGGTTTTTATGTGAGTTGGGTTTGGGCCAGTGGTAGCGGTATTGCTAGTACCTGCTGCTGTTGGCTCATGCATGCGTAAGTGCCTGCGAAGGCTTGAAAGGTGAGGGAAGTTTTTGCCACATTCTCCACAATTATAATGTGATTCCGCCTCAGGCTGTGTGGGGGTGGTTTGCATTGAGCCCTGGTTAGGTTTGGAGTGGTGAGTCCCATTAGTAACTAATACCGAGGCTGCAGTAGAGGAAGGAGCAGAGGATGAAGATGACACAACTGATGAGGATGAGGATGATGAGGTGAGTAGGGACGTTTGGTCCCCCCCCATGCCAGACATACCCGCCCCGCCCCCATGCAATCCAGTAGGCTGATCATGACTTAGCCCCCCCGTGCCACTGCTGGATATGGGGTTCCCACTGTGGCTGTTGTGACCATGGCCACTGCTACTGGCACTGCCATCAGACTTTCTTTGAGGCAGATACCCAGCCATGGCTTTCTTTCTCCTACTACTGCTGCCGCCGCTTCCACCCCCGCTACTGTCTCCTTTACCGTCATCCTTGGATAGGGAAAGGTGAAGCGGTAAAGGAAGAGGCAAACCTGCTTCCTGTTGCATTAAAGACGCTATCTGATTGGAGGAGAGGACTGGGATACCCTGGAAGTCAAAGCCGCCGAGGGATGATGGCTGGGAGCCTGGGTGGAGGGGATGGTGAGGATGAGAGTGAGAGTGGGAATGGGACAGGCTGTGTGGTGGCAACTGTTGCTGCTGGGAAGGCTGCTGCTGTTGTTGCTGGGGCAGGGGGTTGGAGTGGCCATGCGAGTGAGAAGAATGCAGAGCTGGAGGCGGGGCAAGACCAGAACTAGGCTCTCCACCAGTTTGACTTAAACCAATACCGAGGTGGTTGTGGGTTCCCTGTTGAACAAGGAACTGCTCTAAGCTAGAACTCGCAGGCACGCCGGAGAGGAAGTACTGATTAGCAGCTAGCATGCAACTAAACTGCTGGTGAAGGCTTCGTGCATCAGACTGGGCCCCAACCAACTGGTGTCCCAGAGAGCTGACTGCGCTGCTAGGTGGGTTGTTAGAGGTGGCCACTGAGCTAGAAGGGGAAGGTGTGGAAGAGGAAGGGCCGGGGGACGCCTGGGGAACAGAAAGGCCTGGATGTAGAGGGGGAGGGGGCGGGGGGGCAGATGTTACCAGCCCTCCTAACCCGCCAGCACTTCCTCCAGAGAAGTGCTCAAATCGGCCAACCCCCGAGTGTAACTGCTCTTGTGCTAGAGAGGCCTCAGACGGATGGAATGAGCGCAGAAACTGTGGGTAGCCTGGAACATGACTAGAGCTGCTACTGCTGCTCATCTTGCTAGACTTTGAGCGTGAGCTCTGAGAAGATGAAGAAGGCTGTTGTTGTAGGGGTGGGGGAGGGGGGGCACTCATCTTGGCAAAGATGGAGGCAGAATCGGAAAAGGCGTTACTTCTAGACCCCTGAAGGGGGCCAAGGCCCAGCCCAGACAGAAGAGCCCCCGAAGACTCAGCCTGTTGCTGCTGCTGTTGCTGAAGCTGATGTTGGTGGAGCTGTACTTGCTGTTGATGCTGCAGTTGTCGCTCTAAACCAAGGCCTTTAAACTGGTGGGCCTGGTGGCCACTTAGCATTTCTATGATGTCCAAATTGTACTTTCCAAACTGGAACATTTCCCACTCGCTGGCACTTGAGGGTGCAGGTGCCACACCTCCAGTGCCAGGAGCAGCAACAATGATCCCACCACCAACAGAACTTCGACCAAGGGATGCTGTGATGCTACTGGTTCCTCTGGAGCTACACAAATCCCCTCGGCTTGAATCTAAACTTCTTTCAATAACACTGCTGCTACTTGACCCTGATCGAGCACTGCGATTGCTGCTACTTCCTCCTGACCTTCCACTGCCCCCACTCTCCATTCAAGAGGAGAGGAGACCAGGGTGTCAAAGCAATTCAGTTCTTGAAACGAAGAGGACGTCTTAGTTCAAAATCACCCCCAAATATTGTTTTTTTATAGAACAGTCGTTCAGTTGATAGCCGATTGTTGCTTGTGTCAGTGAAAACTTTTATATCCATCTCTTTTCTTATTGCACGTCAATTTCCACACCTTGATTCTGGCAAGTGGATTTTACTGAAAAACAGACACATTAAAGCAAAAACATTTTTTTTGGGGGGGGGGGGGGGGGGGGGGGGTTTATCAGTAACAATTGTTCAATGTCACATTTCTTAAATACATTAAAATATTTTCAGTAGTCTATTTTATACATTTGTAAAATCGCAGAGACTACTGAAAACAGTTAAATTGTTCATGGTTTTGTATGTTTCTGACTGAAATCCTGCATCATGAAAAGACTAAGACAAAGACAGCCAGTTACAACTTGTATTTTTAGGTTAAAGATATTTTAAGTTTTGCCCTATAATATAATTTCTGTTACAGGGCCAATATCACTTTTGCATTATAGATTAGCTGATTTGTATGGAAAAGCTACATTTTTAACATCGGTCCAGCTTAAAAGCATTGTCAGCAGGTAAACAATCGGTCGCCAGTAAATACACTTTCTATTTGTTTGATTCTGTAATAGCCTCATTGTAATGTGGCAGAATTTGTTTAGAGACCCATTAATTTAAATGTGGATGTATAAAATCAGCACCAAATCTAGACATACAGTAAGGCTTAGGCTACAATACTAAGGCAACTGTAAAAAAGTAATAATTGGTGCAATTATTAATATTAAATAATATTGGTACAAACAAATGGGATACAGTAATTTGTCAACTTTATTTTACCCCCAACCTCAACTCAGCACACCATTTGCCTTGTCAAATCAAATATCACATGAATTATGAAATAACTGTATCGTTCCCAACGCAACCCTTTATTTTAAGCATCAAAATTGTGTGTGATCACCTCACCTTTTACTTGATGATAAAACCCAGCACGATGAACGTGCAGGGAATGAATTCCCCAAACAGAGGAGGGAAATAAGTTGCAATTGACTATTGCATCTTTGATTGCCTCTCATAGCAAATAATAAATTCTGTGGAGAGAAATTCTGAATCAGCATTTCTGTTTACAGTCGCCGGCTGCGCTATGTAAACATCAACAATACAACATAATCTGAATAGGCCTAACTAGCCACTTGTGGTGGCAATCCGTAATAGCATATTGTTCCCAAAAAAATGTTGGATGCACTTCCATGCAAAACTTGCTAGTTCGCTCCATCTACACATTTTTGTGCAAGACTAACGTTCGGTGCTTTGCTGGCCATTTCAGAGCGTGCATAATGTCTCAAAACCTAGAAAATTACAACATGCAATCGGTAATACTCACACAGCATTAGCTATAATACTGGTGCATGTCATACGTTCCCATTTTCTGTATGCAGTAAATGTATTGTTACCTACATTATCCAGGTTGAGCCGACAGCCAGATGGACGGGCCCTGTCACGCCTTCTAACCATCTAGCTGGCTACCATTCACTTCAGTTTCTGCGTGCTGTTTTCGACTCGTTAGCTAGAGCCATTTTTTACTGATGCTGAGCTAGGTGAACGTTTGCACCTTATCTCTCGAAACGATTAAGGTTGGACACTTCAAACGTCTTCTCGCCATTTAAAATTACCAATCCAAATCAACAGAAAACAATTTGTTCAAATTATCTTGACAAAAATGTTTAGGACGGTCCGTGATAAAAAAAAAAAATTGGGTAAAGTGAGTGACGTGTGCTCACTATTGGTCCTTTCCGGCCCATGTAACATTTCCGGGTAGCAGCAGCACATCTTGCGGTTCAGTCTAGTCGTCTTGCATGAAATCTAAGGTAGTCTAAAGTTCGTGGCCGTATATCGGTATAATTAAATATTTTGTCTGTGAACTAGCTTCGTGCGTTTCGTGATGACTACCAGTGCGTTTAAAATTGGCTAGAAATATCTCCCTGCTTCGTAGGAGGTTGGGGCCATTTTACTGGGCTGGCAGCAGCTGCTGCTGCTGGGCATTATGGCATAGAAGCAGTCCCCAGCACGTTAAAATGGCTGACTGACATGCAAAGCCAACTAAAAAAAGGTTTAATGTATTTTAATGTCTCAGTTGGTTTATAAAGGCGTAATCTTTCCAAATTCAAACAAATTATAAAAAAGCAGTTATAATATTGTCCTGCATTAATTGGTTGGGCTCCCTGTAGATATGAGCATAAATAACAAAATGTTCTCCAACTCAAGCTGCTCCAAACTATTTTTCTTGGCTACCCTGTTTACCCTGTTTTCAGTAAAATTACATTCATCATGCTAATCATTTGTAATAACATTTGCACTAAACGTTTGCACTTTTTAACAGGTTAATCTGGATATAGATACTTGTATCCCCCAAATAGATTTTAAAAACGATAAATGTACAATTTATTTTCCAGGCTACTTTTAATAATGAAATGCCCCCAGAATAGGGTAGGCTAAGTGGTAAATGTTTTTGTTTGTACTTAATTAACCTATTTTTGTGAAAACCGAAATCAGTTTTTGCCTATTGAAGCAACTAACACTATATTGCACAGTAACTTTTAATTCCTTTTTTAAAATAAAGAATAGAATTAGTCTTGCATTTTGATTTAAGAGTGTTGCATAAAGCATAATATGTATATAAGTATTTTTGCCTCAAGAGCCCACATATTTGAGAATTTGCCATTTACTAAAAGGTTTCACAATGAACTATCAAGTATACAGTGGAAGACGCAATGACCACTGGGGCTGGAGCATGGCACAACAGAATTTTGTAAATGTAGACCTATATAGTGCTAAGGGCTTTTGAACACCATAGGTGTTGATATAAAAAAAGAAATGTGTGTAGGTCCTGATGTATAACTGCTTCCATGTGACATTTTTCCAGATACTCTGAAAACACTTTTACAGCACAGATTTCCTGATAGTTTTTTTTATTAATGCCCCACTGCATAAAACATGCTAAATATAATTTTGATGCAATGACTCTCTTAAAATATGATACAAATGGCAAATTGATCGAAGGGGATGATTTGTTTATTTACTTCCATTTTTTTTCATGGAATACTTTTATTTACATATAACCTAACTAAAACCGTCAACAGTAGGATATAAATGGATGATTTTATTCTCACTAACCATTACAGTTCAGTCAATAGAAAGCTCCAAGAGGTCATACAATTATCAATAATAGGTCTGTAGATCCATAGTGATAATGTTTCATTTTCGGAATAAAAATCATGCAGAAAATCAATACACCAGTTCAAAATGTTGTTTACAAATCATCTAAAACCTTACATTAGATGTTGCAAATTAAAATGTTGGACTTTTAAATAAAGTTCAACATAAAGTCTATAGGATGAGACAGTCAAACATCGCTTCCACCAACTTTATTATACAAATGTTTGTGTTGCTAACTGTTGTATTCAAGGGAATTAATGCAACATACAATAATAAAAGATCTACTGTAATTTGAAATTTAAATAGTCAAAATCAAATCCATGACTTTTACAGTCTAAAATAACCTCCGGGATTGCCTACCCTTGCTCAATTTATAACATAATGGTATTGAGCACACACCATACTTAGCAATTTATATTTAAACTTCAAGTAGGCCTAATATCACTATATTTGATGCTATTATTCTAAATTGGAAAATATAAATGTCCCTGTTGCCACACAGTAGGCCATGACAATTATATAAAGACAATAAATGTTATGAGTTTGGTACTGTACATTTCATTAAATACTCACAAATAATTTTTGATTCTTCAAATTAATGTAGAAGAGAGAGCCACTCATTATAATATTCTGATTGTACTAGCTATACAAAATACAATACTTGCACAAATCAGGTTAACCATTTATAAAATCATGGTAATGACTGTGATGAGTATGGCTTGTGGAGATATCACAGACATTGCTACAGACTTTTTGTGACTTAAATAGAAAATCTAATACTAGTCATCTGTCCTATAAGTCCCTGAAAAAATACACTGTGACTCAGAACATTCAGTTTACCGTGAATCGCCTTTTTAAACAATCATTCACCCTCTCTATCTCTCACACACACACACACACACACACACACACACACACATATCAATCAATGTTCATCGTATATTAAATCATTCAGTGGTGTAAGTGGAGCTGATATAATTTTAAGATGTCATAAAATGCTATGAAATAACATTTTAACTCAATTTAAAATAACAGCCCTCCGTAGACATATTTTACATTTGAGAGGGCTTAAGAGTTGTAAATGACATGCAGAGTTTTTTTTTTACCATATTATCTCTATGCAAATCAAGTCAGATCATCAAGAAGTCATAAGGTTGAAGTGAAGGCGCTATACAATGTTTTTCAATTTGGTTCTCAATGTCTTGATGAGATGGAGTTGATATGCATCAAGATTAAGACAAGATTTATATTTTTAAAACGTTGGACTTTAGATATGACAAAACTAAAAAGTAATGAGAAGGTTAGTTATTTTAAACCAATAAACATTTAAAATTCCACCAAGTAAAAAGAACATCAACATCATAACTTTAAGATAATCATTACTAATAACAAGAACAATTATAATAATTATTAATAATAACACTCGTCATAATCATGACAGTTACCAACACGTACTTAGCATTGGGTATAGGAAGATGGTCCCATAGAAATTTCTGTGATGTCTGTTTCTTATTTGACTAGAGCCCTCCTGTACCAATTCTCATAAAATATTTCACTGCATTTTAAAGCCATGTGAGCAATATCTTTCTCTTCAAATATAATTCATTTCATAGGCTGATAACATTTACAACCTTGCACATCTACTTATAATCCCATTTTGTAGAATGTAAACCTTTAAGACGTAATACAACAATTTTTTCTGTATCTGGTGCAAATTTTGGGATAGCTTGTGCAAAGTTTTATCTCACTGTTTTCTCATTGAACTGTGCTTAAACTGCTCGTTTTTTTACACATTAGTACTCAATACATCAGTGACAATATCAACACAAAATCAAGAGAAAGAGATACTGTTATATATGGACCACAAATATTACATACTTTATAGGATAGCCCTTAGTATTAATAAGCGTTATTATTGATGATATTTCTCATTCGTAATGTTTGAATTGCGGTATCATACAGCAAGGTCCTCTTCTGAAGATGGAAGGGCACTCTAACCATCCAAGTCTCTCATTGCACATGGAGCCATGCTGGAGAAGGCCACAGGCTTACTGTCCAGTCTCATGGCTCACTGACTGTTATCTTTCAGAAGCCATACTTCTTGTATCAGTTTTGTTTTTTGAAAATAATAAAATAGTGATTGTCAGACCAGCCTTTCCTCTGGCTTTTTCTTTGTGTCTCCATAAATGGCTTTGAAGGTCAGTTGTGTAAGTGCAACCACTGCGTCATGGTCTATTCATTTGTGCTCCACTGTAAAAACATGTACTCCCTGTAGGTTACCTATAATCTAGTAAGTAGTGTAGTACACTGAACAGAAATGTCTGGGATGCAGTTTCCTACTATCATGTATGATCCGCATCAAAGGAGATTTTGAAAAAAAAAATACTCATGGCTCATTTTATTTGGTTATCCCAACACTTAGTTTAGGTAATGACCTAAAGTTGGAACATCAGAATAATTAACCACAATCCTATGATCACCTTCCCTTCCCAAAGTTATAAAGTGATCATTGGCTAATATCTGGGGGGCTATAAGGACATAAGCTAAGGACACATGGAAAGTCGAGTAATCCAGGCAGATATTTAGCCAAATGGGTTCCCTAGATACTGAGCTGATACAGATACAGTATCACGCCAATGTCCTCATTTACACGGTGGCCCTGTCATGACCAGTTTCACGCTGCGCCCACCTTGATCCTTCAGTTACATCGGAACTGTCATGGCAGCTTTGTTTTCCTGTGTTAGGATGAGGCTGATTGAGTCGACAGCAAAGTGTCACACTTTCCAAAAAGATTTGCGAGATCCCTCATCTCATCAGGCGCATTTCACCCTCGCCGCTGGCTCACTGGGCTGTGAAGAGTAACGTGGTTCACATGACGCTTTTGCTCTGTTTTCTAAGCAATGCTAGTGTTGATTTGGGAATTACAGGTCCATTCCCCATAGAATCCCTTGGATACAAACATACCAGTGTGCTTCTTGTTAATGTAACACTCATCTGCCTTTGTACTTTCTTTGATAACATCTGTTTCCCTATCTAATATGGCTCCTGAGTTCTTTTTTTAAAAACATATAAAAACATGGATATGAACAACACTAATTACTTCTGTTGGTATCTCACTTCTACAATGATTCCTTTAGATAGATATATATATATATTTATATATATGGCACCCATGTATATGGCAATATGGCAAATTCTGGTACGAAATATGGCTGATGTAGGCTGTCACATATAAAATCACACGAAAAGCCCATACCTTGATTCTTAACCATATATACAGATATTAAATCACCAGTTAACACCTATTTTTTAACACCGGTGTGTCATTGCCTTAGACAAGCTGAAGTTGCCCCTAACTACTGATTAAGGATCAGATATATGTAATGTACTAAATATTTTTCATATATCGTCTTATGGTTAAATGTAGAAGATGATCTTTTTCTAAAAGGTTATGGGCAAATTCCACATCAGGCACAAAGGCTCAAACCGTAACTTCATTCTTACTTCCTGTCCTGATCCCCTGACTGCCTCCACCTCCACCTCCCCCTCCACCTCCTCCCCCACCTCCTCCGCCTCCACCCCCTCCTGACCCTCCACTACCCCCTCCTGGTATAAAGTGTAACTGCTCAATAGTATTCTGCCTCTTTGAAGCAAAAGCCATTCTCCTAGCACTGTGACCCCCTAAGGTTCCTGTTCCCATGACTACCCCTGCACCCGGCGCCTCTCCCGCCCAGCCCATGCCCCCACTCATATGACTCGTCATGCCGGAGCCCCTCTCCTGCTCCCTTCCGGAGGTAGGGTGAGAGTTCATCTTGATCATGTGGTGCCGGTCAAGGGAGGGTGTGGCGCATACGTTCTGTTGGGATTGAGCTTTCTGCTGGGGGGTGAGACGAGGCAGAGTGGGGACCATGCCTCCTCCTCCATGGGCATATGGATCCCCCACACCCATCCCTCCAACTCCCATTCCCCCCATTCCCCCCACCACACCCATCCTCTCCTCCAGATGGTCTGGGGACATGAGCAGCCGATCCGGTCTTTCCCTGTCCTGCCTATCTTGCCTTTCCTGCCTCTCCTGGGTCTTGCGTGTGAGGGTCTGGGTGTTGGAGTTCTTGTTGGCTGCCACCATAGCTTTGTAGTACTGGTGCTGCTGGTTCTTGGAGAGCCTGGAGAGGGTCCCTGTGTTCCCAGGGACGTCGCCCATGTTGAGCAGCTGATCTGTGGACTTGACCTTCCTAGCGGGCTTGGAGAGGGTTTCATAGTTAGGATTGTACTGTGGCTCAGGAGGGTCTAAGGGATAGGGATTTGGGGTTGGGGAGGTGGGCATGCCAGCAGGTGGGATCCAGGGGCGGGTCGCGTGCCTGGGTAGGGTTCCTCTTCCATTCAGGGTGTAGTCTCCACCCCAGTGGAGATGCTGCGAGGAGGACTGTAGAGCGGGTTGGGCTGTGTGAGGCCGGCGTTTGGTGGTGCAGTAACCAGATGAATACTCATCCAGACCTTTTTCTAAAGGAGAAATTGGTCAAACACGTTAAATAAACACAGGAAAAAAAGAAAACAAAATGTTTTAGCACACAACCTATCCCACATCCTATTATTATATCCTTTTAAAAGTAGCTATGAATCATTGTCACTAAAAACAGGTATGAGTCATTTTCATCCGGGGTTTTTCTCCATTTTTCCTGGGCGAGATACTCACCAAGCCGTTTGAGGGACGAGTATCTATTCAGCTCAGGCTTCATGGTGGCACTTTCGTAGGAGGGGGGCAGCTGTGCCAGGTTGTGCAGGGAGTGGTGGAAGGCAGGCTGGGACTTTGTGTTGTTGTGTTTGTTTGAAAGAAGAGTACCTCCCGCAGCCAGCTGAGCGTTGTTCATACGAGGGGTGCGCTCTGTGAAGATAAAAGGGAGAGGAAAACCACATTGAATAGGATATCCCCCACAGATTGAGAGATGAGATGAATCGAACCACATATGGAGCATACCAGTGTGCTAGCATATATTCTGATTTCAGGGGATGGTATTAGCGAGAAATGTTCCGATATTGGAGGATGATATTTGAGGAAAAGTGACAGTTAATAAAAGCAGGCTCTGTTTTGAACATATAGACCTGGTAAATTGAATAAAATCTTGAATAAAAAAAGGACCACTATTTATATATTTTTTTTAAAGTTAATAACAAAAAATAAAAAGGAGACTGAGTACTGTTTACACAAATCCATTTCAACAGCTGCCTTACCAATCGTAGCGGTGTGTTTGGGGCTTGAGCCGGACGGGTGGATGAAATTGTGCTGCAGATTCCCCACTGTAAAACACAACAGAGTCATCAGCTGTCCTCCAATATTGTGTGCCAAGTGCATGCCAGGTGAATGTTCTAAAATTGAGAATTTATCTTCACGGTATATTAACATCGCAAGGTTGGAGAAACCTTTTCTCTTTTGGATAATGTGTTTACCTCTACCATTATCTTTCATTCATACTGACACTCATGAAACATATATATAATATGTCTCCCTATGTGTATTACTAACCATATAGCATTTTAAGTTATCCAGACTGCATATTTTGGAATTACAGAAATCAATATCTACATATCCAATCTAAAAGAAAAATAATTAGATATCTCTGTTGCTGTTTTAAAATGTCTTTCATACTCTTCAGCCACTCACGTCTGTTGTCTTTGCTAGGCAGCCCAGGGGCATACAGGTTTTTTGGAGGTCTCCCCAGCGTCCCCTGTCCATCTCCAACACCCAGAGCCACACTGTTATTTCTCTCATCCTGCTGCACTGGGCTCGACTGGTGGCGCAACATGTCAACCAAAGCTCTGAGGACAAGAACAATCCCAACATGATGTCACTTTCTCTTAGTAAACATGTTGAATGAGTGAAAACAAAGAGAATCATTTTATCTGCTTGTAAGCGATAACGGAACACGGTCTTTCTCAGGCAATCTCATCCCTGAGCCCCCTCACCTGGGCATGTTGAGTTCTCTGTTGTGGGCCTCTTGTTGCACCTTGTTGAACACCACCTTGATCCCCACGGCAACCACTACCATGAACACCACCACTCCACCGATCACAAAGCCCGTGTTGTGACTCTGCATCTTGAGAGGGTCAAAGTCTGGGTCTGACCCAGGGTATTCTTCCGGGGCCCCTGGGTCGGGGGGCGGGGTCTTTGCCCAGTCTGGGGAGTCATAGTTTTTACAGAGGTGCTGCTCCAGTCGTCGGGTGCGGTTAGGACAGCAGAAGCGATAGTGGCAGGTCCCACAGCAGTAAATGAAGGTGTCCTTTGAGCAGTTAAAGGCTGTGTCAAACTGGCCCATTACGTCGTAGTAACCTCGGCAGAAGTCCACTTCCACCAGCCGGCGGGGAGGGGGCACTTGGGCGGCACCTAAAGGGGGTGCCAGGGCGCCTGCTGCTGTTACATTCTTCGGAAACATGATCTGTGCCAGGGGTCTTGGAGGGCTCTCGAGGACTTCCTCTGGAGTTTCTGGAAGATTTTCCAGAGATCTGGTTCTGCCCTGGAGGGCAACAGGCCGCATGTTGGCATGGATAGCCAGGAGGAGGAGAGGGGGGCTGGGGGCAGTCTGAGGCTGGTCAGTGGACTCCCCATGAAGAGGGTCTGAGTGTTGCAGAGTGGGCGGGGATGAGCTCTCCACAGCAGTGGTAAGTGGGGCAGTGAGGAGGGAGAGCAGGGAGACAGCGAGGATTCGGAGATTGGTGGTGGGCGTCATCTTTACATGACTAAGAGCTCTATTTTCTCTCGTCGACTCAACGCAGTTACAACGCTGTTTCCGTTTTTCCAGTTTAACCCACTAAAATGTCATTTGAAATATTCGGTTGACAGGTAGAAGTACTCATTGTTTAAAAATGACATAATTCAGAAATGTAAGTGTGTAGAGTTAGTTAGTGTGTAGATGCCCAATAACATATGTAATTTTTATGAAGCACAACAGTAAAAACATACGTTGCAATAAAACAGAAAGGGACTAACTAATATTAAATTGTAGGCGTCAACCATTGGTTACAGAATTATTTACCTTGTTTTCATTTTAAAAGAAGTACAAAGGTACTTCAATATAATTATGGTTGTGCATCAATCCTTTATAATATTTTCTTCAATCAAAACTGTCTCTCTTAGGCATGCTAAACAAGGGGATTCCCACACTATAGCTAGAACCTCGCAAATCTCTATTGACTTATTGACTATGTTATCCTTACCTGTTTTACCAGACTAGAGAGTATTTACTGGAGGTAAGCATCTTCAATTAATAAAGACAACCCTATGTTGTCTAGGGCACTTGTCAAATATTCTTTAACTATATGGCAGCTAGTCTTTTAAAATGTAAACAGCAGTGTCACTCTTTTCCTGCAGTAGTGAATATCAATCGATGTATACATTCAAAGTTGGCACTTAGTAAAATTCTGTAGACAAATATTCTTCTTGAAAAAGTATCAAATTCAATGAAAATATCCCTAAATTATATTTGTGTGCTTTTTGTAGTTCAATAAGCAATCTAGTGTCAGATGCCAAGGTAGTGGTCAGTAATGAAATGATAATTGAATCTAGATGTTTTGGGAATGTGTGCTAGATTCTCTGCAGCAGGTCATTGCTTGGACTTGTAACCACTATGAGATCATTAAATATATGCATCTACCATTTACTTTAGCTAAATGTTTTATATATTCTCGTCTAATATGCATAAGCACGTGCTTGGCACTTACTGGTCCAGTGATTGGGATGAAGGCAATAACTCCAACGCCAATGCATTGAAAGAACTAGACTTTTGCAAACACTGTAAATAAAGTTCTACAAATCTTGTTATATAAACGGTTGTAAAATGAGTATAGCTATGTAATGTGTTATGTTAGGGGGTTTCACTCTAAACTCTGAATGAAACGGTCTGCAGTTAGATTTCAGACTGGCACATAGGTCGAATGGCACTTAACTGCTCCATCTGCCATCTCACTCAATAAAGGAACTTATTACTGATCTGTTGAAGTTGAAAGAATAAGCATTTTAGAGCTGAAATATGGAAATGTGTGAAGTTATTGTGTTTGAGGTTATTCGTGATAATAGACAGAAGCAGATCTGTCTCCCACACAAATTATAATTACATGTAATTATCATAAAATGTCTGTATCTGTCGCCGAGAATCCAGGCACAAATGGGGGAGATGGGATATCAAAATCCCTTGTTTCAGTGCATATTCCTGTAACCTTCTTAGCAAAGTTCACCGAAAAAAGACAATGAAGCCCACAAAGCAGCTCTCACTCTTTAAGTGCAGACCAAAACAATTCTTCTGATCCTTGTATGTTCTGCTTGGTTTTGTTGACTGCCTGGAGGATTAGGCGAACAGTATCAGAACTGGAATGTGTTGGCTGATGTCTCAATCCTCTGCAACACAAATTATAGACTTAATTAAAAAAAGAGACTTCCAAGCTTTCCTTTCCTTCGTCTTTCTCTAACATGCACATAGCAAGCTTTACATAGCAAGCAAATACTTTGATCTGTAGACATAAAGATCTCTTATTTTTGCTAAGTGAAACTCTTAGTGTTATGCATATAGAAGTGAGAATGTGTGTGTGTGTGTGTGTGTGTGTGTGTGTGTGTGTGTGTGTGTGTGTGTGTGTGTGTGTGTGTGTGTGTGTGTGTGTGTGTGTGTGTGTGTGTGTGTGTGTGTGTGTGTGTGTGTGCGTGAATGGGTTTGTGTGCTCCCTTAAATGAATGCTGTGTGAATGTGATGTCTGTCTTACTGTGCGTGTGTATTTTGCAAGAACTCATGGTCCTCAAAAGCCGACAAAGAGAGAGAGAGAGAACTAAAGAGAGAGTGATTGAGCAAGAGTGAGAAAAAAAGAGTGAGAGAGAGAGCGAGAGAGAGAGAGAGAGTGAGAGAGAGAGAGGAGAGAGAGAGTAAGAGAAAGAGAAAGAGAGAGAGCAGGGGGATAAATGCAGGGTAGGGATTTAAATGAGCAGATACGGGGGGGAGTTGGAGGAGCCAGAGGTATAGACGCAGAGAGGAGCGTGAGTGGGAGGGCGTTGTGTGGGTGGCACAGAATCAACTGCACTTCTCCCAACACTTACCAACACAACACAGCAGACAAATACCACAACCAAACACACCCCAATGCATGAGATATTACATGTACAGCATTTAATAAAACTACCAAAGATGCACAACTCTGCAGCTGTCGATGTAGTGTGCGTTTGTGTGTGTGCGCGAGCGTGAGTGTGTGGGTTGTTGTTGGGGGGAGGTCGTTGGTGAGACTACAGTATACACTCTACAGGCGTTCTGAACCTCTCTGTCGTCTTTCTGCCTCACTCCTTTTATGGCCCTTGCTCTCCTTCCTTGTGCTATCTCCCTACATTCTGCCTTTTTCTCTGGGATTCTGTGCGTGGGTTGAGGCAGCTAACTCTCTCAGAATAGCACTGCAGCTCTGTCTGTGAGAGTGAGAGAGTAAAAGGAAAGGATGAAGAATTCACTCGACACCAGTTAGCCAACTAAAATTGTTCATTTCAAAAAAATAATCCCTCATATATAAACCAAAAAGATTGTTTCCCTCCAAACTTTTTGGAATAATCAAAAAAAAATCATGAAAAATAATATGGTGGTGCACCCGCTTCCCCTCTGCAATAATCCTGCATTGAAAACAATAATACAATTGAGAATAATACAAGCGATGAGTGGCATGTGAAGACTTTTGGTGACTTTTGAAGCAACACTGGTAATAAGAGGGATGGGGCTTTCCATTGCACAACTAACATAAGATGGGTTAGTGAAAAAACGAAAGGTGAGTGGCAAAACACTCAGCAGTGTGCACATCATTTTGATGCAGTCTTGAGATACATGACCACTGGAGGCAGAACATACTTCCTATCATTCAGAATAGAGATGATGCCCAAAGCTATTACATTTTTTGTTGAGCGAAAGAAACAAACAGTGTCGTTTCGCCTCTGAAGACGGTGGATAAACAAACTTGCTTTCAGCCTAGCCATCTATTAGAATCACAGCAGTTCAACTAACCTGATATTTAATTCAATCAATTTGCAGTAAGGGTGTGTGAAAAGGCGAAATGTCGTCTTGTCATCTTGATATTACAAATGAAAAATTACAAAATGCATTTGGACCACCGACTCAGTTCAAATTAATGTAAGCACACATACATTGAGCCTACAACTTAGTAAAAGCAGTCCCTATAAAGAGATGCACTGAATCCGTTGCTTAACTGCGCAATGCACCTGTAGCTTAACTGTAGTTAGCCTCTGAATATACCTAAATCAAGGCTATTTACTTTTCTCTTTCACTATCATGTGAGTTATGGTCATGACTTACATGTTGCAGTTGCTAATAATGCGTGGGTGTTCTCATCACCAGTCTGTGTGCGTGTGTTTAGTTTTCACTGACAGGCTACGTCGGGTGTGTGTTGGAAAATGTCTCAAATTAAAGATTTTTCGATTAGTCAAGAAATGTCCAATTAGTTATTTAATTATGGATATTTTTCGTCTCCTTTTTATGGTGGCAATTGTCACCATACGGTTTTCGATATGGCGCACACAGCTATTGGCTTTTCGCTTCCAAGACAGACAATTTATTCATAGCATGCTTGAATACTTTAAAACAGGTGTAGAACTAGAAATTAAAGAAATAGTAAACTAATAACCGATCAAAAATATCGGTGCAGGAAGAAAGGTGGATAATGTCGTGTCTTACCTGCGCGTTGTTCAGGGATTTGCTGCTGGAGAAGAGTCGGGGGAGCGTGCGCACTGTATCTGTGGTTCACAGATGATGTGGTTACACAGCCAGATGATACAAGTGTTCGGCTGTATACAGTCTACAACAACACTATAACAATGTAACAAGCCTATTTCTTTCGAAACTGTAAAGTGATTTATTCAAGTTTGTTCTCCAATATTCCAATATATCCAATGACACCCTGACAAATCCATCCTCCATGTGCCCTTTTCAATTTCTTTCCTCTTGAAATCGAAAACAAACAACTGAATAAGGTTGCTTACAGAAGGTACTATCTGTACTTTGACCTACTTATTTGAATTTATTCTGTAGACCTAAATCCATGTGTTGCACAGACAGAGTAGGGTGAGGTAGACGCTGTGAACAACTATTTAACATTAATTGTGTTAAAAAAAATCGAATTACTAAGGTAAATGCATAAAGGTAAATATTGTCCCGATTAAGTCGATTTTTTGTCACACCCTATGAGATATTACGCCCTAAATAGTATCCTCTATTCACCGCCTATAACTGCGACTTCAAGAAGGTCCGTTTGTGAACGCGCATTCGAGCTGTCGCTCAAACCGGTAGGGTTCTGCTGAGAGTGCTGAATCTCTTGTTTTACGAGTCTATAGTCACTAGTATGCTAATACTTAGTCGGTCCAGTCGGTAACTAACTACCACTTACTATTGCAACTTTAAAAAAAACGTATTTATGTCCACGTATTAGCTAGTTGTACACAGGATCTCAAATGAAAAGGAGCGAGAGGGAGACAGCGAGACAGTTGCCACAGCAACTGTTTCATTATGTTGGTGGCAATTATGAAAGCAATGAAACTGGGTGAGGGGCTGGCGCAAAAGCCATGAACACTGGCGCGTGAGCGTACCCTAGCCTACCGTTTTCAACTGATGTAGATGCCTATTCTAGCAAAGTTCCTTGGCCTTTCCAAATAAGGCCTTGGTCATTCTCATTAGCCATTTATATACATTTTAATCCAATTTTATAATAGCCATACCTTGACTGGACAGATCTATATTTAGGTCTAATTGTATCTAAGCGCGTCTAATGGTTACCAGTGTCTGAAATAAAAAAAAGGTTTGCATTACATCAGGTAGGATAAGCGAGATTGACAAGAAAAATACATATTTCCGAAGGGTTTCACAGATGTGTCACTTTAATAGCCTACCTATAGCCCCTGGGGTCTGATAATTGCCTGCATGCCATACCATGCTATTTCTACACATGTGGGTGGATGGCTTTTCTGAGTACCTGCAAGCTAAGGCCGCAGTTTTCCAAACGCACTTTACAGCATCTACTAGTTTCTGATCATTTTTTCATCTGTACAAAACAACAGCAATATAATACCTTTCCATCAATAAGCGTCAGGTATGGCCTACTAGACCATTCTTATAACACAATTTAAACAAAATGGAACGATTTTGTATGAAATGTAAAACAAGTCAGTAATTTAAAAATGTAAAGACAAGGCATTGTTTAACTTTTCTTTCAATATTTCATTTATTAATTTAAATAACTTACAATGAAATAAAAAAAGATCCATCTGCCAGTCTGCACAAAAACTTTGGTTTCCCAAACACTTTTTCCATCCAAGTAAAGGACAGTGCTTGAGAGTGTTTCCTTGGGAAATGTAGGCCCCAATATGCATTTAAAACTAAGAAAGAAAACCTGCCTGGGAAACCATGCCACAGTATACTTGGTGGGTTGATACCAAATATGTTGTGGACTTCCTATTGACAAAATGTGAATTGGTACACAAAAGGATGTAAGGGAAAAAGGATAAGGGATGTGTGCTGGAGTAGTAAGCCACATTTTGTCATTATCAGACCTTTGAAAATATGTTTTGTGCACCACATGGCGAAATGTTTTAGAAATAAGTATTCAATATTTTTGGAGCTCATGGTTACGTATTTTGGAGTATGCAGCCAATGACTCATTTGGCAATTTATATACCCGAATGTATTATATTAAATTTAAGAACTCTGAAATATCTTGCTTTTGTATAACAGAATTCATATACATTTTGGTCAAGAACTAAACATTTAGTGTCTAGTAGTGGCCAAGTAAACTATATTTAAAGGATAGGTTCAGGATGATTGAGCCCAGCATCTGAGGGTGCAATTAATGCTGTAGATGAAAACCTGAGCCCAACCTTTAATTCTTGAGATATACAGATAAAATGTCCTTTATTATTTATGCTCACGCCTGCATTCAATTCCCAAACAGCCAATAATCTATTTCACTCTACATACACCAAGACAGCCGAATATAGACACCAATTTAAAACAACTCTTTAAAAACACTGGACTTTAAAAAGAAAAGCATAACCAAATAGATAAAGGGGCAAGGGGCTGTGAACAAAGTGAAAATACATACAATTGATTAGCTAACTGCTATGACCTTTACAAAGCTATCCAAAATGTATTCAAGACTTGCTTTCAGGCGATCATCCCTCTTTAGAAACCTAATTTACGTCCCGTCGTTCTCAATGAAACTGACTGAGCAATACACAGTACCATCTCAGTATTAGCACAAGCGATGTTGCCATTTCAATATGGTTTGTCCAAGGGAGACACCTGTGATGCCTTGTTTGGAATAAGGAAGACCAAATCATTTCTGAGCAAGGTCACATTCCTTTTATGGTACTTTATCAGACGCTATATAAAACGTGTTTCTTTTCCAAACGGGACACGTTAGACATTAATCTGACTGTATAGCATCTTTACCTCTAATAGAAGTTGTCAAACTAGCTATTATCCTATTCGCTGTTTGGCACACACAACAATAGCATAAGTATCAGCTTGAAAAAAACAACTATGTACTTTACTTTAAATCTACACTTAGTTTGAGCAAACTTTATTTTCTTCAATTTATATCTGGTATTGGAAAATTATGTTACTGGTTACATAGGTCAAGAACAAGTTTATGCACTTTTATAGATGTACTAATGCTATACAGTCAACAGATTTACCCAAGTTCAACATCACTAAGATATGGGTATAACTAACAAATAGGTGTTCCAGCAGAAATAGCTGGTAAATAAAAAGTTGGGATGCAAGATGACATGAATACAAAATTGACAGTACTGTCAGGAAACGGGAACAAAAACAGCCTGCACATTTCCAATGTTTATATTTACACACACACACACACGCACGCGCGCGCGCACACACACACACACACACACACTTTAAAATATTAAAGTCGCCTTAATGCTCGCTTTTTATCCATTTTCTTTTTCCCAACAGCATTACTACTGCTGCTACTACTGCTGCTGCTGCTGCTGGTTGTACTGGTTCCACTAGCTCCATTACCCAAAGACGGCACAGGTAACATTCCAGGTCCTGTTGCCCTCTTAGTAGGGTCCCCTGCATGCTTCTTTGGCTGTGGGCCATCATTGGGATCCTGAGGAGCTCCTGATGATCCACCAGATCCTCCCATGGCATGGATTTCTGTCAGCAGGCGAGCGCGGGATGCGTACTCGGCATAGTCCTCGAGTAATAAACGTCCTGCCTCTTCATTTAAAGCTGACTCAGGATTTGGATGAATAAGAAGGCACTTGATGGTCTGTAACAAAAAAATTTGATTAGTACAGATGTAAAAAATGTGTGCTTATGTTTGATCTTCACATCACCTGGAGGAAATTTGAAATTCTTAACTGCATAACCACTGTTTGCTTTAAGGACGGTGTCAACACAAATCCCAGTTGTTGAAAATATTAATAGTTTGTAATACTAGTGTTAGCTACTGTGTTGACACATTTTGCTCAACGTGAGAACGTAACAAAGACTTAAAATCCCTTACAAGTAATACATGTCGCAAGCCCAACTCTGCCTTCCAATCTCTCTTCAGCACGTTGACACATATTTCTCCTTTATGTCCAACGTTGGGATGAAAAATCTTTGTCAAGAAGTAACCCTTTGGTGGCACTGCAGGAAAATCCTTTCCCAACACCAAGCGCATCCGAAAAATACCACCAGCAAATGGAGTTCCCTCTGTGAAATAACAAAAGAAAAAGCACAAAAAAAAAACATGTTTTTTATTATTTTTATTAGATGCAACAGGCACTAATGCATTTGTTGTTTTTGGGCCAACTTTTACCTGGTCCTTCAATAGCTGTGTGCAATTCAGTAATGTCCTCTTCACTAGGATAAATCTTGATGCCCTCAGGCGGGTCTGCAGCTAAGGCAGAGACCTCTTTGTACACCAGACGCAGAACCTGGGGGGGCAGGTTCTCAACATTGGAGTTCTGGGAAAAAAAATAGAAGGTGCCAGATAATTGCGGTGTTTAAAACACGTTTAGAAACAACTAGAGATGCACCGATCGTGAAATTCTGGACCGATAACGATGCCGATGTTTAAAATAACAATTTGGCCGATAGCTGATGCCGGTGTTTTTACGCCTATTTAGTTTTTGTTATTTATTCCGCCTTATGTGCCAGGGGAACAAAGAAATCTTCATAGTAAAAAAATTATTGGACTGTTTTGAAAAGGGATGTTAATCTTCATTAAGAATTGAATCGATCAAGAGATTCAAATTAAATGATTAAATTGAACAGTTTGCGGTCTCGTCTCTTTGTTGAAATTCATGGAGCGTATCCCGTATGTGTTCTGTGCCTTTAAGAACAATTTGTTTATGAGTGATCAAATTGTTGCTAGAAGAAGCTAGTTTGTCGTTAGAGCTAAAGATGGTCTGTACCTGATTTACATTGTATTGATTAGTGTACTGGAAGTACATGCTTTTTCAGTTTTAACCTAACTCCAGTGACTCAATACATGGAGTTGAACAGTCTCTCTTCTTCAGTGTGGTTATTGGATGAAGAGTTATCAGTCTGCCAACTTATGCAGGGCGCATAAGGGTGACAATTAAATTATTGAGTTGTATGCAGGATGTTAACTTCAAATCGAAGAGGGTGAGCTGTTCAACTATGAAACGAGCTAAAACAAAGTCCAGTGTTGGAACATTTCACACAAAAAACTATAAAACAAGGGCATTGCCACCACAGTGATGCTGTTCTGAGTTCTGACTAACTTCGCTTGACGTTAATACCGGTGTTGTGCCGAAATTTGACCGGCTGCCGAAATTCGATGAGCACAAGTTCAATCATACAAATGTATGAAATAACCTTTAATATTTCAATGCCCATTCTGAAATATTACCACACAGCTGACATTTTCTTTCCCTCTTATTTGAAAACAAACATGCGGCAACAACATTTAGATAACGCAAATTGATGCAACATAAACATCGGCCACTGCCATCGGTGAATGTCATCTTATTTGCCAATAGGCCGATGGCAGTCCACAAGGTCGACAACATCGGCCGACACCGATGTACAGCTGACACATCGGTGCATCCCTAGAAACAACCTCTAAATTATATCTCCTTGAATGCTAATTACTCAATCACGTTTTTACTTAAATTGTCATTCAACACAAAATTGTTGTAATAAACAATACAATTTCAAAAGCATGCACGTTAGTTCAGGTCACTTTGTTTATTCATAACGGAGACTAGCTAGATTGGCCTTCTTAAACACGGACTTTTGTGTGAGTTTGGACAAACACACAATCAAATTTAACATTACGTTACCCTAAGGCCGACCTCGATAAAGTCCTGCAAAATTATGTATTTTGCAGAATCCATCTGATCAATACAGTACATTTGTATTACATGAGTAGGGTAGGATAGCAGGAACTGTTCCAAAAGTTTACCTTCACAGTATGCCTAAGTCTAAGTAAGTCTGCACAACTGTCTCACCGTTTGTAGGATCATGCACAAATTTTACTAAACTAAGCAACCCATCAGAATGGCATCACATTGGTGAAACCTAAAAAAAAGATCTGTAGCCAATGTTGAAAACTAATGGATAGGTGTCACCAAATTATAGCATCAATCGTAATCCCAGCTAGCTAGTTGAAAAAAAAAAAGTGGCACTACATGTTTATTGTTGCAAGCAAGACTAAATCAAAACAAACACTCCCACTATCTAGCACTGTCTTTATGTGCCTCACTCATAAAAAACAAATGTATACAGGGGAATTGGGAGACTCTGAAGAAATGTTATAGTTGCATTTATCATTGTTTGCACGTAAGTGCAGCTTTTTAGCTTATCATCTAGTAGGAGTCGGTGCGTATTGTGATTTTGAACACAAGCTCATGAGAGGATACAATAAAAAATTATATGTTTAAAATGTTATTTAAAGCAACTGTACGTAGTTTCTGGTTTTGGGAACCCCTAAGGTCTAATCAGCGATTGCTTGAAGCACAGGAGAAAAAGCTACACACAGCATCCTGCAAGAATTTGGACAGCACGAATTCGCATCTGCGAGCGAGCTACGTCTTTCCAGAAACCCCTTTGCGTAGCTATGCAGAATCATTAATGTGTGTCTTCGCAGAAGGGTTGCAATAGATCCCACTGCTTTTCTTAGAAAGGCACGCCCCTCAAGAGCTCGGATCGGCCAGGGGCCCATGCTCGCACGTTAGAATCCTTGTGCAGGCAATTCAGATTTGGTATCCCTATACATAATCTTATACCTAACCTTACTGTTGAATGAAAAACTTGAGCTAACCTATGAAAAGCTTAAAAAGCTTCACTGCCTATCAATCAGCACTAGCACAAACGTGGGTGCCTGGCCAATCCTAGAGCTTGAGGGGCATGTCTTTCCAAGAAAAGCAGAGGGATGAATAATAAAGTATAAACCAGCCTTAAATGGGACCTATTATGCTTTTTGGGTTTTTCCCTTTCCTTTACTATTTTGTATAGGTTTTTGTGCCTGTAAAAAGGTCTAAAAAGTTACAAAGCCCATAGTCCATGCTAAAGGGAGCTACTCTCACGGAAAACACTGCCTGAACTGCCTGAAACGGCTCGTTTGTAGTCCAGCGTTTTCTTCCGTAACTTATCTACGCCACTAAGTCACACATTTGCATAATGTTTGGCACGCCCTCAAACAGAGCCAGTCAGATAGGAGGTTTCGCCATGTTGTGGAAACGCTGTTGTAGTAAGCGCAAAGGAAAATTGCCTTTGTTTGGCCAGCTGACCAATCAGTGCAGACTGGGCTCGTCGGGAGTGGGGGCCTTAAAGAGACAGGAGCTAAAACGGAGCATTTAAGACAGAGGGTGAATTGAGGTGCTGCAGACCCAGGCAGTTTGGAAAAAATAAATAGTTTATTGAACATGAATGCGTAAACCTATTCTAGTAGAACTCCTAAATAAAGGTATAAACCTGAAATTTTGCATAGTATGACCCCTTTGAGCACAGCGTTGACCACCTTGCAGTGGCCAGTTTTAAAATTAAAACGACGATTAACAGCACTACTATGGAAAGATTGAATTGTCAGTGGTATAACTATAAGAATGTGTGCTTTATACTAAGTCATAGTTTCATAATAAATAAAACTTTTTTTGGCCTTGTGTAAAGCACATTGCATTGCCTTTGAGTATGAAATGCGCTATTCAATTACATTTGATTTGATTTAAACAAGTACAAAACCTGCAAATTTTTAGAACTAGCTGAATTAGCACGAGCTCTGTAGATAGTAAAAGTTTTAAAACGCCAAGCATTGCAATTTTCTTGACCACAGCGTACAGCTACGGTTACAAAGTGTCTACATCGTAACGCTGATTACGTTTCATCTGCATACTATTACGAATAATACTAACTAGTTCAACATCACTATTTAACGTTATTGTATCTATCTAACTTCCTTGGCGATTGATGTCTGATGACTAACGTTTCTGTGACAGGTAGCTAGCCATTTCGCTAACTAACGTAACGTTAGCGTAAGCAAGCCTGCTATGAAGATAGCTAGCTAACGTTAATTTTAAATATTCGAACTTCGCAGTGCTAATTTAGCACTGGACTCAAAATATGTATGCAAATCATTTGATGGGGTCTGTTCGTATAAAAAGATGACAAAACAAGTTGGCTTGCAACCACGGCCTTAGCAAGTCAGTTTGATATCTAAGAAGCTACCTAGCTAACTTAACGCTTGCTACTATGTTAGCCATCCTCACAATGGCTGGCTAACTGTAACGCTAGCGTTACAATCAGCTACACAATTAAATGTTCTTACCATGTCTTCCTATTTGACAGAATTTTGAGACTTTCTTGACAAATGGCTGGCGTCAATTTCGTCAAAAACGTTGTATTGTTACTATAACAGCAAGCTAGCTAAGTTGCTATACGATTAGTAGCTCTTGGTTTCTCGGTCCCCCAGTTATTTGCGTTGACACAGGAACAAAAATAACGTACCCTGCTAGTTTACCGATACGCACCAATCAGCATTTGAGTAATATACTGCGTGAACGTAGCCTAACCAATTGTATGTCCTGTATCTCTGATTGCGTTGACGATAGGCAGCTATATCAGCCACCCAAAGCCAAAACTGCCGAAAAATATCGGTGAAACTCCAAAGCTATAGGTCCGTTTAAACAACTCGCATCCACCCACTCTGAAGTGTGCGTGTGTGTGTGTGTGTGTGTGTGACAGAGAGTGACCGACTTGACATGTGAAATAGTTTCAGTTTTTTTGTCGTGTGGTTGATGTTCTCCACTGAGATTTAATTGAGAGAGAGAGAGACACAGAGTCAGAGACAGAGACTACCTTTGTGTGGGAGTTTTAGTCTGATTGAGTGCTCATTCTAAAATTGTATGCAACTATAAAATCTTAACTGGCAGACATTGCAATATACACAGGATGTTATAATATCCATTATGCCGTTGTCCAAGATGAGCACTTCAAAAGCCAATATTTTAGAATGGACTTGGGTTGAGAGCAGATATGTAATTAGGGTTTTCAAGTGCGCACCCTCCATCCCAGATGTTTTGCTAATTTGAGCCAACGACACCTCCAGAAGCCTTAACAGTGAGCAATGACGTCTCAGAGCCACTATATCCGCTCTCGGCACGGCCAGATATAAAAAAAAAAAGTATATGACACTGCAGATATCCCTTTACCTATCCCTATTCCCTATTCCTGCAGGCGCTTTCTGCCAAATCTGCAGGGATATTTGCCACCTGAAAAGTAGATAATCTTTCCATACTGTTCCTGCAGGCTTGGTAAATGCCGCTCTGCAGGAAAGACTTACCTTTTATACATTTATCCTGAGATTAAACCACTTTTTATAGTTTTTCAACACGATGTTCTTTACTTTTGTGCCCATATAGGATCCTTCCTTTTCAGCCACAGCTACTGGCTACTTCTTCCTGCTATATCTGACATAGCTTTTATGGTCTGGCGCAATTCTTTGCCGCAGATCCCTAACTCCATAAGCAGTTTGGTTGTTGATATTGCCACAAATCCATGGCATCCAACTTCCACAGGACACACTTTTGTTCTCCAACCTCGCTGTTCTGCTTCAGCTGCTAATTCGTTATAGCGGAGTTTCTTTCTTTTGTATGCCTCGTCTATTGCTTCTTCCCACGGGACTGTTAGCTCTATAAAATAAACAATTTGCTATGTGTTGGACCAGAAGTCTGGTCTTAAATTGGTTGTTGCAATCTCTGATGGGACTCAGTTGTTGGCCAACACTACAAGCATTTTCCAATCACAAGCTCTTCTCAGCTGCCCTGAGCTTTGTTTTGGCCTATAACTCTTCCTTCCTGGAACTCCCTCCCTGACAAAGCGAATGTGGTGCATGTCGGCCTCTGCTCCAATGGACAGGGCATTAACTGTTGAGCACCTATGCTCTATTGCTTCCACAAAGTATTTTAGTACTTGACTGTGGCGCCAGGTAAATCTTCCTTGAGTAAGGCTTGTCTTGCTCCCAGGCATTATGTGTTTGAGATTAGCCGTCCCCCCACAGAGGGGGCATGTTGGATCCTCACCTACACGTTGGCTAAGATTTGTAGGTGTTGGCAGTAAGCCGTAGGTTGCCCTAACAATGAAGCTAATTCTTGTGGATTCCATTCCCCACAAGTCTTTCCAGGTAATTGTCCTCTGCTCTACACTTTCCCAGTTCATCCATTGTCCTTGTTTGGCTTGTGAGACAGCTTTAACGCTCCTTACTACTTCCTCTTGCTTACGTATCTGTTCTATCACTAATTTGCGTTGTTCCAATGGGGTTGATTTTGACCATCTCTATTTACTTGTGCCAAGTCCAAATCCTCCTCGTCCATGTTGTACTTGTCCCACTATTTCCGTATGTTCAAGGACTGCTTTTGCCTGCTGCACTGCCTCTTTTGGATTCCATTTCCGGCCTGTTGCTAATGCGGGTGCCGCTTTTGTTACTATACTATCTCGGGATTCCGTAAGTGTAATTTCTAATCTAGCTTTAGTGCACTTAAATTCCTCTGTAAGCCCGGTAAACGGCAGCTCCAGAGCACCTTTCCCATAGAGAGCCAGGCTACTAAGATACCGTGGTACCCCTAACCATTTCCAGCGTAAAAGCTGGTTATTTTTTCTATCTTTTTAACTTTAGTGATGGGTGTATCATACACTGTCAATGGCCATATGGGCCGGGGTAGAAGTCCAAACTGTAGGCACCATAGTTTTAGCCTTCCTGGCAACCCTGACTTCTGAACACTCTCTAGGCCTCTGTTCAATTCTATCCTTAATTCCTCCACCTGCTCCGACTCTTTAAGGGTCGCATTGTACCATTTTCCGAGATTTTTGACAGGCTTTTCGATCACGGTTGGAATTGGATCCTCATCTATGAAGAATATTTTGTTGAACAATTTTCCCTTAACTGATATGCTTCTGGATTTGCTTGGTTTTATTTTCATTCTAGCCCATTCAAGGTTATCATTATGTTTGCTTGGTAGTCTTTTAGTACACCGAGCAGTTGTCGTCCATATTGTCATATAATCCATATATGCTCGAATGGGAGGGAGGTGTAATCCTGCCCTTAACTTTTGCCCACCGACGACCCATTTTGATGCTCGGATTATTACTTCCTTGGCCATAGTAAATGCCATGGGTGAGATTGTACATCCAGCCATGATTCCAATCTCCAGACGTTGCCATTCTGTGGTAAATATCGGTGTATCAAAACACAATTGAATGTCCTGAAAGTATGCCTTAACCAGGTTTAAAATTGCATTTGGTACCTTAAAAAACTCAAATGCAGACCACAAAAGCTTGTGGGGCACAGACCCAAATGTGTTTGCCAAGTCCAGAAAAATGACATGAAGGTCCTTTTTCTCACGTTTTGCCAATTGAATTTGGTGCCAAATCATGCTAGTGTGCTCCAGACACCCGGAGAAGCCTGAAGTGTCTGCTTTCTGTACTGAGGTATCTATTAACTTGTTCTTTGTAAGGTATTCACTCAGTCTTTGTGCTACTATGCCCAAAAATATTTTCCCCTCCACATTAAGCAAGCAAATTGGTCTGAACTCGCTAATGTCAATAGAATCTTTCTCTTTCGGAATCAGTACTCCTCTGACTCGACGCCACAATCTGGGAATGATTTGTTTTTCCAGTGCTAGTTTCAGTAGATGCCAAAGGAAACGTAGGAGATCAGGTGCATTTTTATACAGTCTGTAAGGTACTCCGTTAGGTGCTGGTGCCGATGCTGCTCTTGCATGTCTGACGGCATTTTCCACCTCTTTCCATTTTGAAGGGCTGGTGTCCGTTCGCTCTACTGGGTCCTCAATTGGTGGAATATCTGCGGGAACTGTGAATGTCTCATGCATTTTGTGTTTCTTTTAGGTGGGACTCCAGTTCCTGTTTGGTTGTTTTAAGTGTTCTGTCTTTTGCTTTGTTGAACAAGGACTTTGTCAACTTGAAGGGGTCTTTGTAGAATTGATTCCTTGCTCGTTCTTTCTTCTTTCGGTTTGTTTGTAGGTTCTCGGCTCTCCTCAATGTTGACAACTCCTTCTTTAAGCTGTCCTGCAAGTCTCTAACGCTTACCTTATCTGATTCATACAGTACGCCTTTTTCCATTGCTTTTTAAATAGCTTTCTCTTTTACTAGCTTGTCAATCTCCTATTGCTTCCTTTATTTTCTTGGTTCCACCTGGGTTTTTTAAAGTTTCTCCACTAGCCCAAATCTCTCCTTTCCATAATCATATATGATATCCCCTAT
The DNA here is from genome assembly GCA_026901105.3 of Galaxias olidus. Classification (NCBI taxonomy): domain Eukaryota; kingdom Metazoa; phylum Chordata; class Actinopteri; order Galaxiiformes; family Galaxiidae; genus Galaxias; species Galaxias olidus. The sequence goes on along the minus strand of JAPMUY010005354.1, from coordinate 60,756 downwards.
TTTATCTAGCTTCTATTCCACTGTGCCCCATAGCTGTTCAAGTGTCTTATTTAGGTCTATGTTAATAGAGTCCCAAACATTCTTTTCAGCGGCTGATGGCCACTTTACTTTAGGTTTTTGGTCACTGATCTTCTCCTTGGAGGTTTTCTGTGCCTGATTGGGCTCTACCACCTTATCCCCTTGTCTTTCAGTGCTTGTCTGTGCAGCCTCAGTGCTGGAGTTGTAGATGGCCTGCGGACTTTGTGTCCAGCCGCTGGCCTTCATTCAACTTACTTGCTTGACTTCTTAAAAAGTACAGGTCAATGCGATGCTCCTGCCTCAGAAAGTACAGTATAATTCTGTAAAATGCACAAGAGCTTATAGAGAAAGGGACATTACCAACAAAACATTTCAGTCAGGACAACTTACGATAGGTTTAACAGTTTATTGCAATACATGGTTAATACATTGAAGTATGGCGTCAAGGGTCTGCTGCTCGGATAGCTTCCCCGCCCTGGGTCTTATACAAACACTAAATAATCAACCATTGGTAGGGAGCAGATATATCTGTGGAACCCCCCATCGGATACTGAGCAACAAACCCTAAATAGGTTGAAGCTGGGGTGGAGTTGGGCAGCAGCAAGAACCGGTGCATAGCATGGAGCAGCAGTGAGCAAGCAATTGTAGGAACAGTGTGGTGAGTGTACTGCAGTTTAAATAAACCGTGTTAAACTATTGAGCGTATGCGACTGGTTGACTGATGTGACATGGATAAATGCTGTGTCTGAGTGGCCTGCCTGAACTACCTCTGCCAAGGCATCGCATCATGTCTGCAATCAGCATGCTAACTGTATGATCTCTCAAGATTTGTGGCATCTGAGGCATAGTGTTATGTTGAAAAACTGCACATTTCAGTGTCCCTTTATTCTCCCCATCACCAGGAAAACAAGTGAGATGATCAACTGCAAGCTGACATGCCATACTTGTGAAGGTGGTGGATAATGTGGGCAACGGATGCTCACAAACACAAATATATACAAATATGTAGTGCTAAATAGAAGACAATTAGATAATTATTAAGAATTATCTACTTATGAATCATTATTACAGATGGACACCGGAGGAGCTGAGAGGCTGCTTTACGGGCTACAGACTGGGAAATGCTATCTGAAGCAAACGGGGAGGATTTGGATGGATTGACTGACTGTGTCACAGAGAGTATTTAAATGTATGTGTGGACAACGTCATCCCACCCAAATCTGAGTGCTGCCTCCCTAACAACAAGCTAAATGTGAAAATCAGAGGTGAAAGAGTCCTATGGAAGAAAAAATGGAGAGCCAGCTGGGCAATAACAATGTGCATGAGGTGTGGAAGGGAATGAAAAACACCACTGGCTATAAACAGACCACCAGTAGCCGGGCAACGGAGGGTGATCAGGACAACAACAAGGCCCCCCCCCCCCATTACTATCCTGGGGGTGAATTGAATCAAGTACCTGGGGGTTCATCTGAACAAAAGACTGGAGTGGAGTCCAAGAGTGGATACCAATGTCCAAGAAGACACAGAGCCAACTTTACTTCCTGAGGAGGCTCAGGCCCTTCAATCTATGTTGGACATTGCTGACAATGTTCTACCAGTCTGTGGTAGCAGACTATCTTCTGTGTGCCTGCACACTGGAGAAATGACACCAGCGCTGGTGACACCAATCAACTCAACAAGCTTATTAGGATGGCGGGGGGGGGGGGGGGGGGGGGGGGGGGGGGTACAGTATATTTCTCTGTACATTACTGACAACCACATAGCTACAGTATATATTGATAAATATATATATTTTTACATAAATACATGTATTTTTTTATTACACTGACTCAAATATATAAGTAAGTGATTTTACATGGATAGCTGTATCTGCACTGTGGTTGACTAGTGTTTGGTGTTACAGGGAAAGTAAAAACTTTTTGGGAAACAAGATATGTTCCTACATACGAGTTGTCAGACGAGTTGATCGATATCAATGCTATGATTGTACATTCAATAATGAGTTGTTTAGGTAAGTCAGAAGGTAAACGTAGCCTAGCTTAGCACAATGACTAAGCCATTAGTTCCGGCTAGCATGGCTGTGATATGTATTGTGTGTCCATTACAGGCATGGGAATTTAATCAGATTATATTAGGGAAATCGACCACCCGAATAATTACTATTACTCTAACCCAATACTTAAACCTAGTCTTAAATGCATTTCCCAACTTTTAATATGAATAATTAAAATGAATTGAGAAGTGCAATAGCCTATATTATGAACAACCGAATATTATCTTTAAAAAATTGCCTCCTGTTTTGAATTTGCCGAAAGCTGTTATTTGCACAGCATCTAAGAAAAAGTAGGCTATTATATTTAGCAATAGTTTAAATCACACTTGTACCAAAGCTTCTTCAGTTGACTCTAATTCGCAAATTTGCATCCAATTTCAAAATCATCCCGTTCTTCTACCTTACCAATACCAAGCTATGTAGGGCTCACTTACAATAGTGTCACAAAAACTTCACGAAAGTGATCAAAGATAAGTTAATGAGATGTAGTCAAGTTCTGTTTGTTCAAGTTCAAATTGCTTCTTTGTTGGTAATACCCAAGGTGAACTATAAGAGGACCGGAGAAGCATCTTTCAGCTATTTGGCCCCAAAACTGTGGAATTCCATTCCGAGCCATATTCGTGAGGCTGAATCAGTCATTGCTTTTAAAAGGGATCTTAAAACGCACCTTTTCAATCAGGCTTTTAAATCATATTTTTTTATTTGTTTAAATTTTGATTTTTTTTGTATTCTCTGTTATGTGAAGCACATTGAGCTGCACTTGTATGAAATGCGCTATACAAATAAAGATTATTATTATAATATTATTATTATTATTATCAAGTAAAGGGCAATGGTTACACTGTACTTCAAATGGGACGTAAGGGGCAATGTAGTTCATTCGCTGGTTGCAATATTCAACATTACCACCAGAGTGCGCTTTAACACCTTTCTCGGTGCATTTGAAAATTGGCAGAAATCATCAGACAAAGTTGTCTTTCACAGTTCGTCCATGTGTTAACAAGACATTACGTTGTTTTTTTAAGACACATATTGTACAGTCAAACTTCAAACCAAAAAAAAAAAAGGCATCGCTCCTTGACAGAGTCGCTGGTTTTCGAGGGGCGTGCTCCATGGGCGTGTCCGTGTTAAACTAAGGACCCTATTTTACAACAACAACAACACCATTGGATCGCAGGGCTGGCAATGCTTCCGGTTTCTCGTGGTTGCTAGAGTCTAGCATCCTCTTTCAAGCGTGAAACTGCTGTGTTTAGCAATTTAATTGACAGCCGATGCAAATGTTTTCATACTAATTTTTGCATTTTGTATTCCGCAGAGCCGTTCAGGATTATTTACTGACCCCGATACACTGGTTTACTGGACTACTACTTAACTGTTAACTTTCACGGTAAGCCACACAGGCACAACGACGTCGATAAAACGATAATGTTCTGTGATGTGTTACAGAGCCCTGGCTAGAGCTAAAAACAAAAGGAATACAGGTTACAGTATTACACTTTGTAGCCGAAAGTGTGCATTGTGATACATTTTTGATCTTGTGTTTCCAAAGAATTAGCATGACCGAAGTAGAAGTGTTCCACGAGAAGCAAAGATTGGAGTTGTGTGCTATTCATGCTCTTAACAACGTGCTACAGGAGCGAGTGTTTACAAAAGAGACTGCTGATGACATATGCAAACGGTAAGATCACAATTTGCGTGTGTGTGTGTGTGTGTGTGTGTGTGTGTGTGTGTGTGTGTGTGTGTGTGTGTGTGTGTGTGTGTGTGTGTGTGTGTGTGTGTGTGTGTCTGTGTTTGTTTGTTTTCATGTCATCATGCTTAATAATTAACCGTTATTTTTGTACTAATAGGCTGTTGCAGTGTTAGAGGTGAAAAATCGGTTCAACAGTGCAATTTTAATGAGATGAGAGTACTTTAAAGTTAGTTTCATAACCCCTTTTCACACATACTTAAAAGGAAAGTAGGTTAGTACACCCATAGATATTCCAAATATACTGCAGGGTCAACTTTACCATACATTACTGTGCACACCATAAAAGATGGCTGAAAGGCTTTTTTTAATGCAGGCTTGCGCCGCAGTGTGTTGTGAACCCACATCGATCAATGTTGGGCACGGGAAACTATGACGTTAACGTCATTATGGCTGCATTACAGAGCAGAGAGCTGGCTGCAGTTTGGTGGGACAAGCGCAGGTAAGGCTTCTAAACCAAATTTAACTCTGCCAATCATGCCTGTATTTAGGCGTTAAAGTTGGTTTTAGGTTCCAGTGCAGCCAAAAAGTAACCCGTGGTGTATGAATTGGTAAATAAGACGAACGTCCGTTTGTGCGTCTGACAGGACCGTGCAGAGCCTCTGTGTAGGGAAGGTCCATGGTTTCATCCTAAATGTCCCATCACGTGTATCCCTCGGAATAGTGTCCCTTCCACTCAAACGGAGGCACTGGCTTGCAGTGCGACAGGTCAATGGGCAGTACTACAACTTGGACTCCAAACTAAAGAGTCCTGTTTCCATCGGAAGTGAATCAGAGCTACGGTGAGCATGGGCATGCCATTTGGGTGTTTATCTTTCAGTAAAAGCCTACCATTGTGTATCAAGATAATCAACCAAATATCTTTGAAATGTTTGACCCTATCCTATTTTAAAACATTCAGACTGGTTACCTTCTGAGTTGCAAGTATGCAAAGCCCCTGTACTCCTCTATAAATCTTTACCTTAAGTGTTAAAGAAAATGTCTGTATACTGACACAAATATTACAGAAAGTCATCCTTTATAATTGTATAATTACAACAAATGTTCTCGTAGACTGCTTAACATATAAAATGTATGCAATTTGTGTAAGGATGAAAACCTGATTATTCAACCCAACGAAGTGTTAATACAATGTTGACGTTGACAGCATTTGTCTAGCAGCTCTTCTGAACTAAACTAGACAAACTGCAGTTGTATTGTTTAGTCTGCTTTGAACCATCTCTCCTTCAATGAGTCATCCGTTGGTGAGGTAAACCACATGTGACTACTTATCTATTTGCTTTTGTTTGTACTTTGCACCCTTTTAATTCTCTCTTGTGTCATTTCCTTTCTGGGCTTCGTTATAAATATATCTCAGGGCATTCCTCGGTGAGCAGCTTTCTCAGGAAGTGGCTGAGTTACTACTCGTTGTCCAAAGGGAGGTGGAGGAGGATGGGTCTTGGCTTAACTTTGATGACCTCAAGAAGAAATAGGACATTCCTTTACTAAGCATGGAACTGAAACTCGTGTTCTTGGTGGAAAAGAATATTTTTTTTAAGAAGAAAAAAAGAAGACGTTTCTTAAGATAAATCTTCAGGAAATGCAATAAAAGTTGGCTGTCTATTTTGAAACATTGACTCACACACAAACACCCTCCAATACAAAGCCATGGGATTGCTAAAAAAAAAGAACATTAACTGAGGTGGTTTGTTCTATTTACAGCTGAATCACATGCTCCAATCTCTCTCCATCTTTCTTCTTCCCCATCTAAGCGCTGTAGGCCCGAAGACGTGTTACAGCTGGTTGGCCTTTCTGTTTGTTGATATTGGCAAAGGATCTACTGTGAACTTAATGAGGGACACAATATGTTGTCCTTTCTTTTCTCTCCCATCTATGCATATCCAAGGGGAAAAGGACACTCACTTTATTGTACACTACATTAGAAACAAACAAAGATGCTAAAGATCTTATTTATATTAAACTAATGCAGATGTGCAGGTTTGGACTGTTTTTTTTTTGCATTTTCTGAATAATGGATATCCATGGATAATGAATATTATAACACCGCATCCTGTGTATTTTAAAATGCCATACAATACATTTACCGCTGGGTTTAAAAAAGAAACACCAAACACGTGAATATTTGTATCTGTTATTTTATTTATATTAGACTCTGAAGTGAAAAAGGATGCCATTCAAAAGGAGCATTGGTAATACCATAAGAACTTAATTCAAGGGTTAACAAGGTAAGGAGGGGAGCGCAATGAATCTCAGACATACTGTACCATATATACACGACACGTTATAGAGACCTTCGAAACCCACTGCTATACATAGTTATTATTGCTAGTTACGGTAGGGCTACGGAAGCACCAGTAGCAGGAATTGTATTGCTATATACCTGCTGTCATTGCATGGAATTGCATGAATTGTAGTTCTGCACTCAAGACTGGCTAGTAATTGTATTCCACTGAGCCTGGCCTTAAGAGGAGGGTTGTCTAGCCCTCAGGGTTTTTGTGATTTTTTTAAGAGCAAAGGTTTCTGGTGAATTATATATTATAGACAGTAAAATGTACATAATTGTATCATAATTCAAGGGAAATACAGAATTGCCACCTATAAAAAGTAAAAAACAAAAGAAAAACATGTTGAATACCAAGTGAGGGGACTGCATATTCATTCACAGAAATAAGTGTCTTGTTGCTACGTGCCAGTGTTTTTTCTTTACAACAATATCATATAAAAACTTCAAAATAAAATAGTGATAACAATACATTTAAGAATATAAAACTACAACGTAGTAACGTCAATACCATTTTTGCTGGCCTCACAACTGTCAACAGTTCACACAGACACTGGACAGACAGGGGAACTGTAAGGGGTGACTTTGAGTGAACTTGGTTCAGACCTGTTCATAATCATGCTACCTATCTTCCATTAGCTTACAAGGATTAACTACAAGTCCCATTACTTTTAAGTGCTTTAATTCATAGTACTTAATGGTACTGACGTTACGCTCCTTTAAATCGCAAATAGGATTCAGTTTATTCTGATTAGTTCTTTTGCCTCTCGGTAAAGTGTCCATTCATAAGAAAATTAAACATTTTCTCTCTACATTTTAACATAAAAAAAAGTCAACGTGAGTACAAGTTCCTTGAATGGGCAGGGTTGGGGTGTGATTGACTACCCCCGTAACCAGTCAGCATGCTGGGAGAGTACTGTACATTCAGAGCAAGATGTGATTGTAGAGCAGAGCCATTTTTTTAGATCCATGGAAAAAAAGGAAAAAAAGACAAGAGAATGCAATTATTCATCTATGCCACAAGATCTGCTCTTGGAATACAAGCTGCCATACTAAAAAAATGTGGTCACAACAGACAATGAATTCATTTGGCTAATTACGATTAATAAACGGTCTGCATTTTAGGTTAAGTTTCCATCTTAAATCCCAAAATGCTGAATTTGAGGTAATTTTAACTATATTTAATGTAATCCTCTATAATCCTCTATTTATATCACGTAATGTAAATTATTTTCAGTCAGATGTAGCTTTCATTCGAACGGCCAGATGAGAGCATATTATCCAATTTTGTATTATCATATTATTTTATATTATCATATTATCCAAGTCCCATAAACAGAAAAACAAAAGACCCACCTACAGGGTCCTGCAAGGTTGGTGCATCACGATCATTCACACTAGATCAATTTGTTTTCGTTTTTTTACTTGATATTTTAAAGTAATGAGAAATGCCACAGATTATGATGATGTCACAAGTACATAGGGAACTCACAGAGGGGGGTGGGGACTGCCTGTCAGCCAAGGGCAGGCTCTCATAGCCAGGGTTGCCATTGGAGGAAACGTTTGGAGTCCTGTATAGAGACAGAAAGAGAGAGGGACAGAAAGGAGGAGGAGGAGGAGCGAAGGATGAACGAGAGAGGGAACAAGGGTTGAGACACATTATGAAAGACACAGAGGAAAGGGGTCGTAGGGAGGTGGAAACCAAAATGGGGGCAAAAAGAGAAAAGGGGGGAATAGTGATTAGAGAAATGGTATTGTTTAAAATACAGACCTCATTATAACTAGTGGCATTAGTATTACCAGGGCTTTAGTGTATAGGATTATACTCAGAGTAAGGTGCAGCCAAAGATACAGTAAACTCCTGATAGATGTTCTAAAGTATTGCTCTTAGTCATACTTTAAATTTGTGACAGCAACAAAATTATCCAAATGCTATACCTTCTAACTCAATTGTTTTGCTAATAATTGGTGTAGGCACTACATTGAACAGGAGTTTACTGCACTCTGACAGTTTGATTTATTTCTAATAAAGTATTTGAGAGACATTGTTTTTTTTTTGCCGTACCTCTGCTGTTACATTGTAGTTATAGGTTACAGTTAGGATTTAGGATCAGGTAGGATTACTGACTGATTTTAGAATGAGTTGTCCTACAAGCGATGTTGAAATATTGATATTAAAACGCAAAAAAATTGGAATATTAATTGGACTTGCACAGTTCAGCGAGAGAACGTGGCGACAGCGAAACTGTGAGATTGGTAGTGATGAGGAGAAACTCAAGCAGGTGGATTAGCGAAACAGAAAGCAGAGAATGAGAGATAGAAAGATAGAGAAAGGCTTGATAGACTTCAGCATGTGGGACTATGACTTGGACACCACAGTGGTATGGTAGTGACATTGAAAGGGGTTTTACCTATCCCAAACTGAGCCTCACATCTCCGATGTTTTAACGCGAGCTGCTTCGTGAATGGTACCCTGCTCCCCATAAAGCAGTAGCATGCTACTGAATTTAGGAAATAGGACGCCATTTGAGAGACAGGCGAGATCTGTGCAATGATCAAGCGGCCTATGGTGTCTGTCTTGAAAAGGCTCGACAGACCAATAGACAGACACACAGACAGACAGACCTCTGGAGTAGTTGTCTGTTTCTCTGCCTACGCTGCAGTCCACATTGACCTGTCTGTGTGTCTGTCTGAGTTGCATGTGTTTCTACCTGAAGCTGGGTGGGCTTTGGACAATCCGTGCATGTCTATGTAGAGACAGGGATGTCTTGACCTAGATGGATGCCCTGCGCTGTGGCTAACAACTACATTGGTTTAACCTCTCTGGTGTGACTGTGGTATGTGGAACATGTGACATGAATTTAATCAGAGCTTATTGTAAGTGTTATGAAAATACGTGTCTGATGATGCATGTAGACATTTACTTAATCATCTGTGTGTTTCTTTTCTACCTTGCCTTCAATAATGCTTCACAAAGCAAAAGTACTACAACTCTGTATGTTGCTAATTCATACTTCACTACTGCATAGTGGACTTATCTGAGCTCCCTGATCTGATGGAGGATCCCTTGCAATTACATATTTGTGTTTAAGTTGCCCTTTGGGAAAAAAGTAGGGCCAGATTACCAGTGCCCAAGTTATATTCTTACGTATTAGGGGACAGAACATGGAAAACTGGCCTTAGATCAGTGCCTGAGGACAACTTCCTTCTACTGCGACATCTGGGGCCATTCTGTCTGTCTGTCTGTGTGTCTGTGTGTCTGTGTTACTCACGGGAGGGGCGGGGCGCTAGAAAAGGGGGGTGTCCAGCCGGCCCCCGGATAATTATAGAAGGGGGGCAAGGCCCCTCGCTGAGACCCCGTGGCCGTCTGTCTACGTGCCTGATGGGAGGTGAAGGGGTCCTCACTCTCGCTGTCCGAATCTTCATACTCCTCGTTCTCGCTGTTCCCGTCAGGGAGAAAGGAGAGAAATAGTGGTGAGTTTAGGATTGAGGGTGTGTTGCCAGTCGTTTTTAAGCGCTCACAGTTCTGTGCTTTATAGAACGAGCATGTACATAAAAGCATGAAAGAATAGAATGTACATTTTTATTTCTATGTCTCTGCCATACGAGAACATTTCAAATAGAAATACAAATCTTAAGGACTCTCGATTCCCTGTCATTGAGCTCATACTTAGTAAACGTGAAAATCGAATTGTTATAATATCTCTGTGGAAAGTGAACGGTTTCATGGGGAAACACCAGGGGTGAAACCAACGTCCTCATTGAACCTTTCATCCTTTCTTATACCTCTCTGAAACTGACTGTGACACATTTGGAATAGGTTAGTGCAGAGAAAACCTCTGCCAAACATGGACGTATCAAGCTATGACAACACTAGACTATATATTAGACTACAATAGTAGCTCACCACAGTCTCCCAGAAAAGACATAAAGACTCATGTGAACACAGATACATACACACGCACAGAAGCACACACTATTTGCTCTCTCACCTGGGGAAGCTCCTCCACGCTCCAGGCAGGGAGCAGAGGATGGCCGTGAAGGCCAGAGCTGAGAGGAAGGAGTAGAGAGAGAGGTACAGCAACCCCTCCATTCCATCATAGCACAGGCCTTTCAGAGAGTCAACGTAGTCCTGCCAAAGCAGGAGACAGAGAGACAGAGAGAGAGAGAGAGAGAGAGAGAGAGAGAGAGAGAGAGAGAGAGAGAGAGAGAGAGAGAGAGAGAGAGAGATTAAGACTGAGAGAAACTGTGAAAGTTGGGTGGGTGGGGTGCATGGTAGCTTAATCAAAGCAATCTGTACCTACAAATTAGCAGCTATTGTGGGTTTACCTTGCTAAGTCCGCGACAGTTGAGTAGTGCCACCAGCTGGTGAAAGTTGCCCTCGGTGGAGTTTAAGATCTGCTGAACCTCCCTGAGAGATCTCTACAAAAACAACAAAGTTTGAAGCTCTGGGGATCAACTTTACAAATGGTTGTAATAAGCGAGGTAACACACTGCGTTTTAGAGACGTTTTGTGTGTAATGCTTACATTACCTCGGCCTTTGGAAACTGTGGGAGAGCGTTTCTGTCCAGGTTGGAGAGGTGTGTGTGAATGCTGGACAGGGCCCTCTGAGACTGGGTGAGTATCTGGAGCCAACAGGTCAGTTGAATCATACCATAAACGTAGCATTATCATGCAAAATTATCTACTAATAATCTAGCCAAGATTTTATTTAAAACTCCTGCGGGGTGGCTTTTGTAAGACAGGGAGGGGGTGTTGCATTACAAATACTACCTGCTGGAATGGGCTGCTCATGCGACTACTGCAGGTCAGGTAATAATCCAGCACATCTGAATGTCAAACAGAACAGGAGCTAGCATCAGTGCCAGAAGACTGCTACTCATACATTTGATAGCATGCCTAAAGCAAGTTTCTATGTTGGAACAAATTAACTGCTTAGGGTAATATGCAGCAATAGCCGCCATATGTCATGCCATTCTGGTTAATTTAGGTAGGTGATGTGGTTTGTTTCTGCGTTGCTGTGTGGGGAAATGAGGTAGTGACTTTACCTGAACTGGTGCCCGAGTTGAAGTGTGTGGAGTTGAGGACAAATGTGTTTGGGTCAGTGCAGAAGTCACTTAGAGCCTAATGATGACAAGGTAGAAAGTGTAGGAGTGGGGATGGAAGAGAGGAAGAGAGAGAAATAGTGAGGATAAAGTTAGAGAGGAGACACAGTGACCAACTGACACACTTACCCTCTCTGGGAGAAGACTGCAGCTCTCCCATGAAGTGAATGAAGTACTAAACAGGATTGAATATGACGCTCTTAACTTGCCAATGTGGAGCACAAGAACCCTACTCTCTTCACCCGCTTTTAGTGGCACAGCAGTATATGCTACACTAGTAAAAGCGGGTGAGGAAAGTAGGGTTCTTGTAGGGTTCTTGTATATATATATATATAGAAGTTTAGACATATATATATATATATATATATATACTGTATACATATATATACACAATTGTCAATCATGCTTGATTTTTCATTTGTAAACTATGCTGAAGACAAAACACACACACACACACACACACACACACATACACACACACACACACACCCACACACACACACACACACACACACACACACACAGAGACACACACAACAAGGGACAGCCCTGCCAGAAGAGGGAGTGAGAGCCCCATGTGGAGTGATAGAATGGGGCTGAGGCAGGCCAGCAAAGAGACAGAACAGGGCCCACAGTTGTCCCTTTTGTTTCCCTGTCATTGGCCGGAGACAAGGCTGCTCTGTGTGGACATGCACGCTCTGAGACATCTCCCACCAGCTCCACATGACAAACAGTCCCATCAACACAAACCCCTCTTCAGACAGCCGGACAGCCCCTCCAGCACTTTGTCCCCCTGCCAAACAACCAAGGCCATAAATTGAAAGTGGACAGTCCACTATCATGGGAGCGATAAAAGATGTCTGTGTTCTACGTTGTCCTGGGAAATGTCATGAAACGTCCGGAGAGCATTCTACTGCTGCAGCTTTGACGCATGCAGACGGCCAGAATGTGTTACACACTACACACAGCGATGGCATGGGGGTGTTAAAAGCACCTTCCAGCTTCCATGTTCTTGCACGCCGCCATACCACCGTGAGTGCTACTATTACCAGGCCGCTCCCCTCTGAGGGTCCCACGAGGCCTTGGAGATGTGGCGACAGGCTCCGGTCTGGCCTCGCTGGTTCATCCTCCTTCTCTCCGTATCTCTTTGCGCTCTCTCTCTCTCTCTCTCTCTCTCTCTCTCTCTCTCTCTCTCTCTCTCTCTCTCTCTCTCTCTCTCTCTCTCTCTCTCTCTCTCTCTCTCTCTCTCTCTTTCTTTATCTCTTTGCTCTCTTTCGCTCTCTCTCTCTCGATCTATCTCGCTCTCTGTCACGTTCGCTTTCGTAGATTAAAGTGAGTTTAAGACTCTCTCTCTCTCTCTCTCTCTCTCTCTCTCTCTTTCTCCCTGGGACACTTCCTCTCTTGCACTCTCCTTTCATCTCCCTTGGAGCACTTTTGATCATCTTCCATTTTCTGTCCTAAAAGCCATACGCCCAAGCACTGGCACACACTTACCAACAAACACGGGCTTTCCACAAACACTCATTCCACGCACAAACACACACGCACACGCACACATACATTGAATCTTTAATCTCTGCCCCATTTTCCTGCCTCGTTTGGTCCACTGCCATGACTGCAGTTTTTCCTAGGAGGCCGCTCTTTTCACAGTTTAGCACAATGGGCACAGAAACACACACACACACACACACACACACATAACACACACAGGCGCACAAACTCTGTTCTGTTCTGGGGCTTTTAAGCAAGGCATTCCTGTCCACCGCAGCCAGTTAAGTCCGGTCGAAGTCTCCCCATTCAGTCCTTTTCCCTCCCTCCATACCTCTGCCAGCCCTGCTTGCCGCACTAGTGCCTCAGTAGTGTTTTGTTTTTTTGGGTGGGTGTGGGGGGGGGAGAGGGACTCACCACCACAGTGGCCGTTTCCAAGCCCAGGGAGCCCCAGCTCAGGAACAAGGCCAGCCAGGCCAGCACCGTCATCCTGGAAGGAAGGGGAACCACACACACCTCTAAATCCACATGTAGACCCAATGTGTTTAGGACCATTGTGATTTAGAATGCTTGTGTTATGGGTTATGGGTTGCAAAGATCCGTGTCGAAAATATTTAACTCCAAATGGCTGTCTCTTTGTGTGTGTTTAGACATGTGTGTGTGCATGCGTGTGTGTGTGTGTGTGTGTGTGTGTGTGTGTGTGTGTGTGTGTGTGTGTGTGTGTGTGTGTGTGTGTGTGTGTGTGTGTGAGAGAGAGAGAGAGAGAGAGAGAGAGAGAGAGAGAGAGAGAGAGAGAGAGAGAGAGACAGAGACAGAGAGAGAAAGAAAGAGAGGGGAAGCAATAATAATTAATTCAGGGTGTATGTCTTACAGGATTTGTCTTACAAAATAGACTTACAGGATGAGGAGCCAGCGAGCCTGTTTAGCCAGCCCCAGTAGGATGAACAGACATACTATGAGGTCCAGTAGCAATAGCAGCACATAGGAGAGCCACCTACAATACACAATTACAAAGGACTGTCAGTGTCTGAGACCAACTCACATTGAAAACGGCAAAATAACAAACAAATGTATTATCATATCGCAGAGTCAGAATCCGTTTAACTATAACGACTGCCGAGTCCAACAGCGCCGCCTGCTTGCTCCCTCACCTGTAGTCCTCGTTGACCATCAGAGTGGTGGCCGCCCAGCCAGGGGAGAAGGGGCTGGGCATGACCCCTCCGGCGGGGGCTGTTGTAGGGGCAATGGAGGGGGGCGCAGGGGTTAGGACTGCCATAGGGGCTCCACTGCTGTTGCTGCTGTTCCACAGCCCCCCATCACCGGAGCGAACCAGAGAGAGGGAGGAGAGCAGGCTGACCACGGTTTCAGACAGCCGCCGGCAGTTCCGCGTAGACACCAGGAAGGGCTTACTGCCGGTAAACAGCTCCTCCATGGAGCTCAAGGGCCCGGAGACAGAGAGCTGTAGCCCAGTGATAGTGTCTGAAACCTGGGGACAAGGGTAGGGGAGTTAAGGGAATCTAAGGTTAATTTCAAATTGCATAGTATACTAGACACTGCAGTTTCAAATGGATAGTTTTGTATATGAGCATTAATCCATGCACCAATGGAACCAGAGGATATAACTAGGATTTCTCCATCCCTCCATTTCACACAAAGTGAAAAAGAAAGAGGTCATTTATCACTCTGACACATAAACTACTGTCTGTCTGAACCGCTTGGTAGACAGATCAATATCACATGCTTGGCAGAAGTTTATACCTCACTTTCACTCTCAGAACGTGTTAACACAAGTTGACACAGCTTGCGCACGCAAACATGCACAATCATGCATGCACGCACACACACACACACACACACACACACACACACACCAATAAACACATACACACAAAAAGACATCAGGATAGTTAGATATTTAGCATTTCTCTGACATTTCTGTACCAGAGGGAAGCACTCACCAGCAGATCAATGGAAGCTAGCGTGTAATTGGCTGTTAGAAGAGACGAGGTCAACTGATACATCCCATCATTAGCCTCACTGTTGCCATAGAAACCAACGCCTATGGCAACACTGTGAAACGGAAAACATCAGTGAGGGTGGGAGGTAGAGTGAGAGAGAGAGAGAGAGAGAGAGAAAGAGAGAGAGAGAGAGACAGAGACAGAGACAGAGAGAGAAAGAAAGAGAGGGAAAGCAATAATAATTAATTCAGGGTGTATGTACAATTAAATTAAATTGACAAGATAGAAGCGGTAATTAAACTATTCAAAGCAAACCCTTTGCCTCAATGTAGTATTGAAAACATAAAAACAACGCCTTATTTACACATCTTGATGTCATTCAAATATTCAGATTAAGGTTTGGGCCAGATGTTCATCAAATCCCCTGAAACAGAAAGGAGTGGTATGACCCAATCTCTCACAAAGTATATGACCCAGATTAGAAAGCAGGGGGGAGAGGAGGGGCATGTGTACGGATGTGTATGTGTAGAGTCAATTGCATTGTGTTCCAAGCTGCCAAACAGTGTGTGTTTCATAACCAGGTTGTATTTAATTTAACACTGACTCTGTGTCACTTTTTGCAAAAGGCCACAATGTGCAGAAAACTGTGTCATTGGAAATATTTCCAAAGAGGTAAGCCAACGCACTACGTTTTTTATTTATTCACAGGGCATCAAGGTCGTGCATCATAGGATCAAACATGACATCATTGTGACCACTAGGGGGTTGAGACAAGAGTGGCATCAAGCCAGCGCCTATATAATAATGACATAACCAGGTCTGATAGCAGATCTGCAGTATGTGAACTGTGATAAAGCAATAATGCATGGTAAAGCAATATGGCTTCAGTTGATAATAATCTAAGCATAACATTTTGATGCACTTCGCATACCATGACAACCCTTCACTAACATATCACAATCTACATTAAATCAGATCACAGTAGTAGAGGTGTGTATACGTTTTCAATTGCAGGGTTTCGAAGACCAATCTCAACCCCTGGGACTCCTTTGTGTTTTATCTGAGCAGATGCTAAAATAAGCTTCCTATTTATTTAAGATTCACAACTTATATCTAATACAATAAATGCAAAATATACATATTCCAATGTTTTTCAAGCATTTATAAATCTGAGAAAAAATACAAGATTAAAATTAAATCTGGGGAGGAAAATTACTAGATTTAAAAAATATACATCCCAATGTTGACTCTTTTTGTTTTTACACTTGGCACCCTGCATAAATGTGCTCCCTAATGGATGACTGCCGAGTCACCTGATATTGGGACTATCTTGAGGTCTAATGACTGTATAACTGTAATGTTGTGGTGGGCAGTCTGAGATCATCATAGCATTGACAGGGAATCATGAACGAACATCCTGCCCACAGCCATGACATCATTATCACAAGGTATATCCGCGCCGTGCATCAGATCTGCTGTTATTAATGCAAAATGACCCGCTCACATAAAACCAGAACTGAATGAATGTTTGCCACTTAAACAACTGACGTCATAATTTGACCAGAACTGATGTACTGGGTGTGTGGGTGTGTGTCTGGTGTGTGATTGTGGCTCACTCAGTGTGAATGACCAATGGGGATTCCATTAAATCAGAACAAAATGGTGAAAGTGTAAGTCATTAGTAAGATGAGCATTAGTCCACTGATGATGAATACAAACATTGCCCAGCTGCACCCATACATTACAAATGGTGGCATTCAACCTGGCAAAAAAGGTTGGTAGCTGAAGAACGACATTTAATACTCAATCAACATCTGGGACATATTGTCACTATGGTTTGAGATGAGGCTACAACGACTGTCCTCACCAGCACAATGTGACGGCTGCTACCGACACCCATGTGACACAACAGATACCCCGCCCCTTCCGCCCGCTGTAGCCATGACCTGTGCTCCCATCTTCATCCTCCTCCTCCTCTTCTGATCCCTCAGTTCTGTCGCCACGGTGACAGCAGCAGTAGTGTATGAGGAAGGAGAGGACCACGAGGAGGGAGAGAACGAGAGCGATGGCGGATAAACTGGACAAGACCAGTAGGGTCTGTGGAAAACAAAGGGTCAAAGGGGCGAGGGGTCGCAGCCAGTTGTTCAGTTAGTCAGTGAACCTAAACACAAAAAAAGTCCACCATTTTAGAAGACAAAACAATGCAAGATATTCATTCTGTGACACTGTTGCTGTATGATGCCAACATGCAAAAATGAATGGGGGCAATTTCAAATAGAACACCACATTTAGCTTTTAGTGGGACATTTCAAGTTAAAATAATACTGTTTGGGTATTTAGAAGATCAATGTTGATACAGTTGATACACACTTTTACTATTTCTCTGGCATAAACCCGGGGATCTCCACATTATCTGAACAAATGACACTAAGCTCTGCTAGTCCTGTAACTGAGCACGCCCAAACCCAACATTACTGGAGTGCATTTAGCAAGAACACATATCTACAGCATTATCCTTCTCCATCTGCTCGTCTGTCTCCCTCTTCCTCCCAATCTAATCTCTACCTTTGCGGGCTCTATCTCCTCTGCCTCCTGCTCTCCCCAGCAGCCCCCTCCGCCACCCCTCCACCCTACCCATGCCCATTTCCCCATGTTCACTCTCTCTCTCTCGCTATCCCCTCCCCCCCCTCGCTCTTTCTTTCTATCCACACCACTGAATCTCTATTAATAATCTGTGACCTACTTAAATACATTCACTGCCGCTCTCTCTTTCCCGCTCCCTTTTCAGTCTCCCCCTCTCTCTCTCTCTCTCTGCCCAGTTTTCTGTTCAGCTATACCTCCTTGCATTACTCATTCTCTCGCTCATTCGCTCTTTCTCTCTTGGAGCTTTCAGTTCCTTTTGTCTTTCTCTACTGGCAGATCATTTCAGTCCCTCTCTGCAGACCATTGAAATGTCAGAACATCCCATGTGTGTCACGTGGAAAACTAAACTGTGCATACTTTATTTTCTGATGCTTGAACTGTAAAACCATTGCAGTAATAACCAGCAAAACAGTCTATTTTGTGGCATGAAAAGACAAAATTTGACAAAATGCCATTGTGCATTGCATTTTCCCATCAATATATTGGATATTATTCTACCTTTTGAAAGCCATTATTTGAAAGCCAATTACATAGTAGCCATAAAATATGATGTGTTGTGTTAGGTCCTCAGTCGCTGCATTGAAAAGTGGCGTGAGAGGATTTATGCTGGGGTGTATCAGAAGTGCAATTAGGGGACAAAGGACTTTTTGATGGCCAGGTGATGTAACATTGCTGATGAGTACAGAGTCCGGTCAGGGCTCATTGGAGCAATCCAGGTCCATGTCCCACCATTACAACACCAGTCAGGCATGAGCAAGCTTTTTGTCAAGCCTTTACAAAATGACTCAGATTCTTCATCATCTTTTTCTAAGGGCACGTAACATGTGAACTAAGTGTATGATCATTTGTATATTTTCGTTAGCATGGCATTGCTAAAATATTATACATTTTTCTTCAAACAAATGTTGTAGTTACACAACATAGTTAGAAAGCGTCTGTTTGTGAAGTGAATGTTGAGGGTGTGCTTTATGAGCGACAGGGAGAAGGTGTTAAGCTGTCGTGTGACTGATGCTGGCGCTTGGTGTTCATTACCTGCTGGTACTCCCAGCTGTCGGGGACGAAGACGTTGTCTCTCATCTGCATGGTGAGGTCCAGCCGGGGGAGGGCATGGCACAATCTCACCCACAGCGAAGGGGTGTAGCTAGGCACCGTCGCCATGGCAGCCATACTGAACAGCCAAACACCCCTTCCTCCACCCTATGAGGGGGAGAGAGAGAGGGGTGGATAAAAACTGTCAGCAAGACGGAAAGGGTGAGACAAAGGGGGGGCGGGGGGGGGGGGGGGGGGGGGGGGGGGGGGCTAGCTAGGAGCATACAGCCAAATCTCTCTTTACCCCACCGCACCTTAAAACGCTAGTTAAACAGTGAAAGATCGCTGCAACCATTCTGTCAATCAGAGCTCCCCATAGACAGTAGTTTAAAAAGGAAAACCAGTGACCACAAGAGGCGCATACAGGCACTGTCTGTCATGGGAGCTTGATTTTGAAGGAGCCTAAGTACCAGGCTATAAACACACAGTAAGTTAAGGTTACATGCTGTTTCAAAAATATCTGTTTTACGTTTCACCAGTAATGGGCTGGAGATTTGGGGATTCTCTGAAGCTGTGTGCCTGAGGGCAACAGACCTAGCCCAGTAGCTCACAGACCCAAGAAAACAATGAACACATACCGTGTTTCCTCTTTACACATGTAGGAAGACGAATACATTGTATTTCACCAATCACCTGTAACTTGCTATCTTTACAAAGACAAACAGTATACTAAATATAGCCTATCTACAGGCCCTGACCTGACAACACTGTGCTGTAATGTGTTGTGTCAGCATTCTGGTATGCAAGATAAACACACAGGCAGAATGCATTAGTATCAATGACAGACATTACTTGACTACTAATGGCAAACCACTCCCTAAATCACCATGAAAAAAGACGTGTTTGCTATGTGTGTGAGTGTATGTGTGTGTGTGTGTGTCTGCTTTATCCTTGGGGAAATAGGGTCGCATTCTCATTCATACATCAAAATTGCAATACTGCCAACTGCAGACCTTTACTTTATATTATTATTATTTCTTAAAGACTGATCTGGACAACAATCATGTAAATATGGCAAACCTATCCGCGTGTATGGCTTATATATTGTGTGCCCTCTAACAAGATTGTGAGTATTGTGACAGGATGCTCTCTATGCTCGATCACATCTTGTGATAGGCAACTGTTCACATAGGCTCATAAAAGATTGTTAACTTTTAACAAAAGCATGTGTTGGTCTGTCCTTACATACACCAGGATTCATTTCAATAACAGGAAGCATAACAGCCATTTCAGGTCAAGGTATGAATGGGGACCGTGCTAAGAATTAGTGAATGTCTGTTGTTGCAATTGTCTACCAGTAAACTCTGCTTAACGCCCAGCCTCCCTGCTAAATCCATCTAAAGCAAAGAAAGTAGGGTAAATACAAGGAGTAAATAAGGTTAGACCAAACAGCTATTGGAGTCTTTATTACAATGACAGGTCAAGGGGGGGTGCAGGGTAGGTGGGCCTACAACACTGATTTGACGATTAAGACGTTTAGAGCTTAGGAGAGGAACGCTTGGACCGTACACAACTGCAGAACAAAGGCAAGATATAGATACAGAGCAGCTCTGTGCTGGACTGATGTGTGAAAGTAAATTGTGGACAGTTCCACAATTAAGCTAGAATGAATTACATTGATTTTGATGCATTCTGCCCAGAGCACCTGTTAAGGGTTTTAAGTCTTTGTATGAAGCAGTTATTCATTCAGCACAGCTTTCTATCAACACAGTACACTATATCCCCAGTCTTTTTAATGGCCCCATTGATTCCTTACAATTCTGCCTGCTGCTGAATACTGATGCTAACAAGACTATATATAGTGAGTGCATACAAATGCACATTTACTAATGCAACAGTTTTAGTACGCCATTTTGTCCACGCCAGCTGCTAAGATTTGGGGCATCCCCAGCCCAAAATGAGTTAACAAAAAGCCCCTCTGGCCAGACAGAGCCTCTTTAAGCCCATTAGAATAAGCCTGTTCACCTTTAATGGCTTCAACTGCCCAACTGTCACAACTCAAATCAATGCCAGTACTCCATTTCCATTATTAAGACTTTGGTGAGAATTATGGTCTCAGTGCTTTCAAATATGCAATCCATCTAACTGTGACAACGGTTTGTCAACAGATTTACCCTATTGTACACAGGGCATTATATTCACAGATTTTTTTCATATCTGATCAGTCAAGGAGTTTACACTTTGCATATATTAATCTTCTTGGGTTAAGCACAGCAGACAAAGCTGTAAAATTAAATGAATTATGATGTTGATGTGTGTGGGAAAATAAGTAGTAGTGGAATTACGTATATCACTTTACAAAATATCTAAATTAACATTGTTTTCTTAGAGTTACATTTTATTTTAGGAAAGACAAAAAAAACTGTATGCTTTCCACTGGAAAAAGAAACCTTTAATTAATTCTCATTAAATAAAATGCTGACAGCGCCACCATATCAATCTATAAAACAAGCGTCACAGAACCACATTAACTGTTAATCAATAAATCCCTCTGGGAATAAAATGGCCCTATGATCGATCAATACATGTCATGTCACATCCAAATGGTTTGATGCTTGATGCTCCCAGGAAGTGATTGGGGCCACAAAAAGTGGGTCGTCCACTGTGGTGCTGGCGGTTGCTCAGCACTTGTCAAAGCGAGCGAAGCTCAAGTTGACGTGATGTCTCCTGCCAGCTTGTTATCATGCTGGTCACCATTGCGTAACTGAAGGAAAATAAATTTGAGTTTGTGCTCACGTGATGAAATGTGTGTGTGTGTGTGTGTGTGTGTGTGTTGTGTGTGTTGGGGGGGGGGGGGGGGGGGGGGGGGGGGGCATAGCCTACTGAACACTGTAATAACCAACCAGAGCATCGCCAGTGAAACAAAGCACTGAACTTATTCTACATCTTAGTTTTCTTTGCTGTTATTGTTACAAATGTGAACGTAAAGATATAGCCTTTGAAGAGGCATCCATTTATGGAGCATTTGATACTCCCATCTGAATGCACAGGACAGGGCTGTTTTGTGAGAGAAAATACTCCATGAGAAAATCTGAAGACGGGGAGCATCTCTTGCAGCTTAGAACATCCTCTTTAGCACTGGAACCTGAAATCCTCCTTCATCAGGGGTTACATTGCATAACTATGGCTTCCCATCAGCATCAGCAAGATATGAATAATCTCCTGCAATTTAAGCAAAACGTGCTACATCCTCAGACGATCTTCAGTTCTGTTCCCCATGAAGTCCTAAATGTTTAACGGTCATTTAACGATAGTCAGTGAGGTTGTGATGACAGTTTATGATACAGTAATATGGCCCAGTGACACACCACACAGCAGCCTAATTGTCTCACGAGACATTAACATCTATTAAACTTTGTGAGCATCCAAGCACCTGTCTGCCTTGCACAGCCACAGGAAAACCAGAGTAGTCTGATGAGTGTTTTTTTTATTTTATCTTTTTAATATCCAATTCATGGTCAATTCTATTCATCTAACCACAGAGTGAGTGCAGCCAGCCACAGACTTGGGAAAAGCTAGTCACTGCTGCACAGTCAGCCTGTCCAAAGCAGCACAGCTCTGATGTTTCAGTGGAACATGACATGGTGATGCTGATGACAAAATGATTCCACTGTAATGACCTAATTGACAATTCTCACAAAAGAAATGAAATGTTCAAATGCATTGCAGATGAAGCTAGACATTCAGACATGCATGTTACATGCAAATAAAATATATAAAACTCATAGATATCAGTTTGATTATTCTTTCTTGGTTATCTTAATTGGATGAAAATGAAAATTGACATGGTCACACATTTCCATAAAGATTCTTTGGTATTTTTATTAGTATTTGAATTTTTTTGTTAAAAAAAAGAAAATTGTATGAATTATATTAAATCATTTAAAACACAGGTTTGGATTCATCGTGTTGGCTTTAAGTTGTAATGGTGTGACAGTGCGTGATGAATCCATATCACTCGACTGGTCATTAATCTTACTGTTATCATACCATAGGACAGAGTCGAGGGAGAGAAGTCCCTTACCTTTGACTGTAGTAATGGAACGGCTGTCTCTCTCTGGCGGGTCTCCTACTCCTCTTTGGTTCCGTCAAATATTTACCCACTCACTGAGGTATACTGCAAGCTGTCAACGGTTGATTCTTTTGAACAAAAATCATTCTGGGAAAAAAAGAGGCTTGGACGCATGCCACAAATAAGTCTAAACGTAAAAAATGTAAATAAGATCTGAATTCTGTTGGCTTTTCAAATTAATAACAGCCTGTAAAGGTATGGTTGTCTGGTCACAGTAGAGAGGTGCTTGTGTTGATGGATGAGAGAGAAGCACTCAGCAACAGAGAGTGAGAGAGAGTTAGAAAAAAACGAGAGAGAGAGAGAGAGAGAGAGAGAGAGAGAGAGAGAGAGAAAGAGAGAGAGAGAGAGAGAGAGAGAAAGAGATTAAGACTGAGGAGACATCCCCAAGGGACTCTTATCGTTGTGTTTGAGCCCCTCGTAGCTGAACGCCCAACCGACTTCAAAACAAGGCAGTGACACGATAGTGTCCAGAGATAATGAATCCGTTAACGGGGATTAGGGGTCGGTTCCCTCACTCACTGTAAAGACAAAGATAGTAGATGGAGAACGGAAATGCAGACCCTCATTAAAAATCACATGTCAACCTGAGCAATCATTGTGCTCCACAACAGAGGGCTACATTACAACCAGACAATTCTCGGAAGAGTCACACACACACATAAAAAAGATTAAACAAAACAATTCAAAATGCCTCATGGACTGTCTGAAAACAAGTGCAGCCAATGAACTGGAACAGAGCAATCTAAATCCACAGAAAAAGGTGAGCCAATGTCCTGCTGTCGGGTTTAAGAGAGACCATAGCCTGTGCTGTGAGGAGATGTACATATATTTAGAAAGACCAAGGGAAGCGAATAAGCACACATAGATGGATACTGAGAGCAAGCAGGGAGGGAGGGAGGGAAGGAGGGAGGGAGGGAAGGGGGCAAAGAGAAAGCAACATAGATATTGTGAGTAGAAAATAAAGGTGGTTTGTTAACTGGGCAGTGAGAGTGTGAGAGAAAGAGGGGGAAGAGGGAGGGGGGGTTGCAATGAATAGAGGGAACAAGCGACAAGAAATGGGTTTTTAGGCAAAAGGTTTCCTCTTTAGGGCTACAAAACGGCAAAAGAACCTAAGCAAAGATGGAGAGTTAGTGTGTGATGAGAGTACGATGAGATGGAGAGTAGGATGGATATGCTCTCTTCTCTATCTATGACTGAAATGAGGCAAATGGAAACACACGATCAACGCAAACAGAGAGCGTGGTGTTTGTGTGCCATTGTAAAAAAGGGGGCAGAAGCAAGAGAGCAAGATGGAGGGGGTGGCATTAGTTTTTCTGTGTCAGTGAAAGGGAGTGGGGGAGGGGAGGCAAAGAGATAATGCAACCAAGGGAGCCAACAGGGGAGAGAGAGAGAAAGAGCACAGCACACTCTGACTCATGTATGTATAGTGTGCGTGCATCTGGGAGGAAAGAGAAAGAAAATGATATTATGTATGCAAGAGTTACTCAGAGAGCATCTACCCAGCCTCCATGCTTCTGTTCCAACTCAAGCATAGCAACAGCATAACCCACTCTGCTCCACCTCAAAACTGTTGGGGGAAATATGACCACTCAAGACTCCACAATTGCAAATTCAATATTTAATGTCTGTGACAATTCAAAGGTCATCATTCTTTGTAAAAGCATTTACATTCAGTCAATTTGTTTAAAACATAAAATATTCATACAATTGACAAGACCACATGAAGCTGTATATTGCAGCGGATTTGACGTGATCACATTATAATCATAATTCAAAAACTGATTTAATCAATTCATCATTGCAAGTCAGCATAACAGGTTTAAAGAGTAGCCAGATGCCACAAGTAGATCTACTCAAAGCCTAAAGATTTTCAAAAGATTCTCAAATCAGTGACAGTAACAAACATGTTGGTGGCACTGTCAGGTGAAGCCGTTTTCTTTATTATAATGAACGCATGCACAAAGAAATATTACCTAGACTTATGGTATACATTACTACAAAATACAATCAATCAAATGAATGTGCATTACAACTCCTCTCAGTCAATCCCACTACCTCCAATGAGCATGCTCAACATGTCCCTAGTTGTGGCAGTGGTGTCTGAGTATAGCAAAAGACTGTCTGGGAGTGGTGCATCTCTTTTGGTGACACATTCTGATTATCTGCTTGACAGTTTTTATCTAGTGTGTATAATCTGCAATGGCCTTGTTTCAACCCTTAGGTGGCAAACACAACTCAGATTTGCTGCCGATACAAACTTCAAGGCCTTAGCAGTAATGTGTTGGGGGTTTCTTGCTGAAATGTTCAAGTATAGTTTTTCCAGTAGAAAGTGTTTCTTTGTATGCATTATATAAATGATGATTAAAAGGAAGTGCAAACTTTAAAACATTTTAAAACTCCACAATACCCAATGAAGACAAAAGTCCAGGTACCTGCAGTATGTTTTGGGCACTGTAGAACAGAACAAAGCTCTGAAAAAGACCCTCTTAGAGTAAATATAAAATGCACATGTGAAAGTATACCACAGGCAAACATGACCATATCATCGAAGAGTAACACTACATAGGGTCTCGTAGAAGCCATCCTCTCTTTTGGGTGCACCCATGGAACACAGGTACAACGTGTTGACGGGTAAGCGGCCGAAATTCAAGCCCTTCCCCGCCCTTATCTCCTCAACTCCCTCAAACACCTTCTCCCAATTGCTGCCTGGATGTTTGGCAAGGGTGAGGTGGTAGCATGGGCTGTAGGAGTCTCTGTGCAGCAAGCCCTGCTCCCTGTAGGCCTCTTGGAGACCACTGTTGAGCTGCTGGAGATGGATCTGAGGCTGGGGGCTCAGGTAGAGCACCCTCCCATTGAAGTGCTTTAGCTTCAGAGGAAAGGTGACAGCCACTGGGGGGTTGTGGTCAAGGTGGGCAAAACGACGGAGGATGTCCCCAGCAGCCTCCACCTCGGCCTGGCCAGGCAGGACCAGAAGGCACATGGTGACATGGAGGGTGGCCGGGTCCAACCAGTAAGGGGCAGAGGCGGGGAGAAGAGAGAGCAGTTCCTCCTGCAGTCGTTGTGAACAGGAGAGGATAGAGGGAGTGTTGGCCCTGAACGCGATGAAGTGAGTGGGTCTACGTTTTGGTGGTCTCGCGCCGGACCTTTTCCCTCTCTGCTCCAGAGCAGCAAATGGCATTTGGGCGACATACGGGTTCTGTCAAAAACGAAAGTTTAGGGGCCTCAGTTAAACTTCATATTTTAAAGTAATGGAGATCGCACAAGATCCTTTTAAGATGGTAACGGTATTGTACCCACCTGCTCTGCATCTCTACTTCTCCAGCTTTCCTTCCACTCCTCCGGATTCAGATCCAACCTTCCAGTCTCTCCCTCTCTTGGAGGAGAGACTTCCTCGTTAAATATTTTGGTTTGTCTTCCTTCTTGCTGTTGTCCCTGAGAACTACTTCCTGTGTCAGTCATTTCAGCTAGGCATGTTTGTGATGATTCAAGAGTTGGAATGCCAGTCTGGCACTGACTCTCATCTTCAAGGTGTGCGTTTTCAACTAAAGGCTCCTCCATCGATTCCTCTTCTTGCACACCATGATCGTTTTGTTGGCCGTCCACTGAGTCACATTGGTTTTGATCCTCTATGTTTTGTGTCTTTCCTGTAAAGAGACAAACACATTTTAAGTTAAGAAATCAAGACAGGATTAGACACGGGCCAAAATGATAGCATAGGTTGGCAATAATGGTTGGCGATATCGTCCATAATAAACTTAATGATTAGTATTATTAAACCATGTCTGCTAGTGCTAGAACACTGTGGTTGTCTTCCCCTCCTCACCCGCTCTTACCCTCGTCTACCTCCTCCATTCCAAAGGGGGGAGCCAGAGGTTGTCCAGTTGACCCAAACACCCTGTCGGACCTGGTGTTGCGGTCCCAGACGCGGCGACCCTTATAGGTGAAGTACTGGATCCTGTGTCGGGGCAGGGCCAGCTCGGTAGAGTAGTCACAGTCACATGGGTCAGCGTCCCAGTTGAACTCACAGAAAGGGCGTTCCATCACCCCCAGAAAGCGGTCCATGTACCCCACCACAAACTCTGCGGCGTCCACCGACTCATCCCATAGGATCCGAGAGATCACCTCGTCGGCCGTCCGCATGCGTGGCTTTTTGGCCAGCTCTAGACGGAGCGGAAAAGAAAACATCACTATTTTCACCCTACAGCAATAATGATGTTTGTCGTGATAAGACGACTGTATGTGAGACATGGTGTTGTATTAAACAGAGACAATGGTTCACCGTTGG
Organism: Galaxias olidus; assembly: GCA_026901105.3. Classification (NCBI taxonomy): domain Eukaryota; kingdom Metazoa; phylum Chordata; class Actinopteri; order Galaxiiformes; family Galaxiidae; genus Galaxias; species Galaxias olidus. The sequence continues at coordinate 34,016 of JAPMUY010005354.1, read as the reverse complement.
TCTCCAAGTGTCTGGGCTTCTTTGTTTTCTGTCCTTTCATTTTCCTCCTCTTGTGTTTCCCGTCTTTATCTCCATCAGGACACTCATCCTGTTCCATCAGGGGGCCCTCTGGGTCCTCAGCGGACGGGTAGCTGCAAGAACAGGGAAAGCAAAGTGAGAAGGGCAAGAAGGAAATAATTATAAAGACAGAGGAAATGAGGGAGCAGAAGGGAGGAAGAAAAACTAGCAACTTCTGCAGCGCTTAGAGAACAGGGCAGAGACTCAAGATTCGGAATGCCATTTGGACTATTTTATTTTAAGATTTCTGACCAAAAACAGTGTTAAAATAAAAAAGAACTCAACCTGACGAGGGTGGGGATTGCATACCTGTGAGACTGACGACATTTGTTTCCAAAACGGCACTTCCCTAACTGGAAGAACTGGCACACAATGGCTCCCTCCTGCACCGCACCTGTTGACTCAGTAAAATCAAAGAAGTCAATGGAGAGAGTAAGAGCAGTCATTGGTTCGAAACCCTAATACTAAGAAAATATATGGTGCAAATGTCAAGCTTCATCCCAGCCCCACAACATGGATAGATAGATAGATAGATAGTTAGGTGTGTATCTATCCAAGGAAACTATGCTGTTAAAATGTAATAATATAATAATCCCCCTAACATCCACTTATCACTGAGACAGAGTTTAAAGGTGACTGGAGAGCAGAGTTTGGAGACTAACAATCTGCCATACATCATTCACTTTAGTGTACCCATTAGTATAACATCTCTCTACAGCCACGGAGGCCAGATGGTGCCGCTGGTCTACAGCAAAGTGGCTACCAACATTCGCATTGTTTCTAAACCCATTACAGCTGGAATAATGACTCTATAGCTATAGGAAAAAGTGAGCTTAAGAGCACCATAAATGTACACCTTTTGACAGGTTATCATAAAGGAAAAATGGCTTGGTCCCCTGCAGCACCAGTAAGCAGAGTCTATTAAATTCCTTAGTGATACCCTGATCTCTGGAGATAGGCCTATATGTGTTAACATTTACAGTACAATAATTACCAGAGTATTATGTTTAATTATGCTGTTAATGAAAATCCCTGGACTGTGATATGTTCCGGCTCCACCAGTAAATCGAATGATGATGATGAGGTCAACTTTACACCTTCAACTGCTTTTTACTTTTCCTTCTTTGATAAGCTTTTGACTGCAAAGTTTCAAAAATAATAATAAAGACAGAACATGATAAGCAATTATATGAGTGGCTATGACTACTTATTTTTTTATTTTTTTTTATTTTGCCATGCCCTTATCAAGCAATTACTGGGTGAGTGGCCTGACACCATCCGTCACCCCCTGTGCTAGTCAATATTATCCATCACGTTGCTAAGCACCAGTGAGATAAACACATTTCCACCACGCCTTAAATTCAATATCCGCGACATAAGAGATGTTGCAAAACTAGCTTGTTACCACAGCAAGTTGTCAACCATAAGGTTTTCCTCCTCTACCAGTATTCCCAGACTCTTACTGATAGTAAAGGACTATAAACACATACAGGAAAATGTAAATGGTAAGTAAAATGGTGAATGGGGCTAGAGGCGACATATCTCAGAATAGGAATGTATTATATCTCACGTCACTCTTGTCAGGAATCACAATCCGTAAATGGAGAGTGTCCCATATTTCAGGACAATGATTGTATCTGGCTCTGAATTAAATCACACTAGAGGGAGTAGGAGTGCAGGCCGCTAGTTAAGACAAGAACCATGTCCTGCTCTGGACAGCAGACAGCAATTACCATTTGGTTAAAGCACTTGACTCATGGCCTTACCTAAATCTTCAGGTATACTGGTTTCCAATGACAGCCATGTCAGTGTAGTGCTCTGTGTTACAGAGCACATCACACATGTTTAATCAAAGAAAAGACAAACTGGCAGTTGAGGAATGTCTAATGAACAAATAGGTATTCATTTGGTATTAAAATGCCTAGCAAATTTGAAAAATGTGTTCTGTATCAAGACTACAAAACGTCACTGAACCTTTGCCATTCATTCGATATCAAGATAACAGTTTATGTTTACCACAGTAAATCACCTGATAATTGTTGTTTGTTCTGGTTGCTTGCCATCCCTGTCTCTGTACAGTCTGAGGCAGAATTCTGGTTGGCTTTTCTCAGGTTCTCGTTTAAATGGGTGTGCACAAGCACTGCTCGTTCTTCTGAAGCCATGGCTAACCTGGCAAAGGAACTAAGGAAGTAATTATGAAGCATCAACATTGTACTGTTGTGCACTCTCAAAGTGCTGCCGCGTGTTCCCTTCATTCTTTAAAATCCCTTTCTTAAAAGACAACCTATTACTAAAACCACTATTTCAAATATAATTTTACACTTAGCCTCCGAAATGGACACATAATACACATAAAAACAGCCTTATGACGTAGGCATAGCCTATCCCAAGAATTTGAAAATAAATAATAACGTCAAACCTTTCAATACACTCGGTCAGAATCAAGACTACACAGGATCACTAATTCGAAACAATTGAAATACACAAAACGTAAACACTATAAGCTATATGTCATCTTATCATATTTACCAAAGAGTAAAGCTTTATTGTATTTATCTCACCTTCAACTGAAGTACACACACCCTTCCTGCTGGCCTGGCTAGTTTCGACGGCCTGAACTTTGACCATTTATGTTTGCAGAAAGGGAATTGTGGGTAATGTAGTTATAACAGTATGGGTTGAATAAACTAAATAAAAAAAGACGAAAAGTGCGTAAGTATCAGTGTTCTAGTTTAAATGTAGACGATGTTGTGTTCTCTTTTCGTTATCTTGAAGTTGACTCCGTAAAAAGATGTGTTTTCTTTGTCGAGGAGAATATCCCATTCGCGTGCGACGAGCGCGTGACTGAGCATCACATGATACTCTGGTGTCAGGCTGTGTAAACATACAAAGATACAGAGAATACGATCAGTTAGGTGGAGTACAAAGAGCCTGTAAAAAGATTATGGTGAGTAGTTTATATCGCTTATTCAGTTGATTTATTCAGCATTGTGTGCTGGTTTGCTTTTCGTTGAACAGTTTATATTTTTCGTTTTTACACTAGCAGTGCTGGCTAACAAAGTTTATCGTGTTGATCTAATGTGATCACCACTCAGTCATTTGGGGAATTTAAGTTGACAAGTGTTTTGAAGGTAAGTGACATTTTTGTTTTCCTAGATGTTAAAATATGTGCACGTTATAAAATATGTGCATGTTATTTTAAAGCAGGAAGCCAAAAGCATCGTCTTTGAGTTACTGAACTTGCATCAAAACTCTATCAGATGAACGCTCTAGTTGCACTGTGCCACTTCTGTGAGCTCCATGGCCCCCGGACACTGTTCTGCACAGAGGCTCTGCACCCTCCGTCTCCTTCTCCCCAAGCAGGTGCTTCCTTGTCAGGGGAAAGGGACCGGGATGCAGACAGGGAAGGAGAGGGATTGACAATGAGGGCCAACAGTTCAGCCTCACAAAGAGGGGACATGTGTGAGGTGAGTGTGGAGAATAACGATGACTAGTTTAGATACTTGATTTGCGTAGACCCTTTTCTTAAATACTTTTTTTTCTGCTTAGGGTTGTCGATCACTCCCAGCATCCCACCCAGGATTTGTGAGCATTGATGAGGAAACCGGCATCCGCTTCCTGAGCCACCAGCACCCAAGACAGCCTCAGCTCTTTAGTGTTGTCCGCCAGGCCTGTGTACGCAGCCTCAGCTGTGAGGTAAAGTTTAGATGAGGAGTCCATAAATGGAACAAAAAAGGAAAATGTTTGCACATGTGAATAGGACAAATGCACTTACTATGTAAAAGTAGTATATAGGATTTGCATAATCTCTTTGAAAAAAAAAGAAGCCAAGATATAGGCAAATACAAATTGGAAATTATGCATGTTTTGAGCATACATGACCTTGTTTTGCATCATAGGCCAAGATGAGCTAGCCTGTATTCATCTCCTTCTTTTTATCCCTAGGTGTGTCCAGGCCGTGAAGGCCCCATCTTCTTTGGAGACGAGCAGCATGGCTTTGTGTTCTCACACACCTTCTTCATTAAGGACAGCCTTGCCAGGGGATTTCAGCGCTGGTACAGCATTGTCATGGTAGCCATGGACCGGATTTATCTCATCAACTCCTGGCCTTTCCTGCTACGCCACCTCAGGCTCACCATACAGAGCCTGCAAAGCACAGCACTTAAGGTTAGGATGACATTCTCATAACACGTTCAAGCCACACTAAATACATAAAGACATCACTCATATTATTGTAGTCTTTGCCAAACTAATCTCTGGACTTTCCTCCATGCTAATTTTTCCTCTACAGGTATTTGACGGTGAGCAGTGTGTGTGTCCTCAGCGAGCTGTGAGGATGAACAGTGCGTTCTCCCCTGCAGTCTTCCCCCACCAGAGAAGTGGCAATGCTGCTCGCTCTCTACCTTCCCTCACACAGCACCCCAACCTCTGGGCCAGCCTGCACTCCTCGTTCAGCTGGTTAGTCACAAATATAAACACACACACACACACACAACCCAACATACTTGAATCTTACTGTTTTGTCCATCTACTATCTGAAGAATGTTTTAAATGTGTGTTGTGAATAGATGTGGTATGTTTTTGCTGTTTTTTTCCAGGTTATTAAAGGCATGTGGTAGTCGTCTGACTGAGAAGCTGCTGGAGGGCGCCCCCACAGAGGATACACTGGTGCTTATAGAGAGACAGACAGGTCAGCGCTCTGAATTTAACTGGCTGCTGGGAAAATAGACAAACTCATTGGAAACAGGGCATCTTACTTTCCCTTATTTTATAGAGTAATATGCTAGTAATATGCTGCTCTATTCACCTTTTATTTGTGCAACCAAATAGCTTGAAGTAACAACAGCACTGGTTAAGAGGCCTATATACTACCACTAAGTGGTCCCCAAAGAGATGTTTTCTTCTCTAACTCACTGACATCATAAGTCATTTGTTTGCAATGTAGACCAGGGTCGAAATGCCAATCTAAGGTGACTATACGAACAGTGGGTTTCACAGTCATAATACATTTATTATTTGTATTAGGACAAAAACAGTGACAACATGAATCACTTAACATTTCACCCATATTTCATCATGACTCCCTTTAACTTCTTCATAGTCTTTGAATTGCCTATAACAAAAGGTTGCAGACATTACCAACTTCACTAAGTTAATGCTTAGGCCATTACTTCCCTGCCTATTCATGTGGGTCTTAACGGTGTCCTGTTTTGTGTTATTTCAGAACAGGAAGAGGAAATGAGTTGTTGGGATGGAGCGGAAGGTGACATTTCCAGACCAGAGCGCCAGCATTCACAGAGCGAGACGGGCTTTATGTGGGATGAGGGGAAATTAGAGGAATTTCCAGGGCCAAAGTTCAATTCCCTGAGACACTTGAGACAGGTAAAACTAGGTACTTTCTGTCCTTAAGACTTGACATAGTTAAGTGTATTGTTTCTATGAAAAGCATGGGTTTCTTAATTTGGAATAACTACTCTCTTTTGGAATCGTGTGTATATGGAGAGGTTGAGGGTATTATTGACATTGATAATTTCATTAAATAGCATAGAAATGAATATGTGAAAAGAATCTCATGGTTAAATAGTCTGGTGGGGTTATTTAAATAGTCCTACTTGGTATAAATACACTTCTTGTCATTGTTATCTACATTGATAAATTGTTTTGTGCGAGTTATTTAGATAGTCCTTCTTGCTGAAATAAGCTTCCTTGTGGTATCATGGTTATCTATATTGCTGACCTATCACCCAAGGCCTTTTTTGATTGGTTTACAGGTCCTTGGTGCCTCTGACTTCCGCCTGCTAGCATGGCATGTGCTCATGGGAAATCAAGTCATATGGAGAGGAGTAGACCCAGGACTGATCCAGTCAGCTTTCACAATTCTAAAGGTACCTCATATGCATTTCAAATATTAAAGGGGACCTATTATTCTTTTTGGGCTTTTCTCTTTCCTTTAGTATGTTCTATAGCTTTTTATGCATGTAAAAGGTCTTAAAAGTTACCCAGCCCATAGTCCCTGCCAAAGGGAGCTACTCTCTCTCACAGAAAACACTGCTCCTGAACTGCCTGAAACGCCTCGTTTGTAGTCTGGCGTTTTCTTCCGTAACTTATCTACGTCACTAAGTCACACATTTGAATAATGTTTGGCACACCCTCAACCAGAGCAAGTCAGAGCGGAGGCCGGGTGGTTTCGCCATGTCGAGAAAACGCTGGTTTCGTCATCGCGAAGGCAAATTGCCTTTATTTGGCCAATCAGAGCAGACTTGGCTCGTCGGCAGGAGGGGGCTTGAAGAGACAGGAGCTAAAACTGAGCGTTTCCGACAGAGTATAAAGGTGCTGCAGATCCAGGCAGTTTAGAAAAAATTAATTGTTTATTGAACATTAAAACACGTCAACCTATTCTAGTAGAAGTCTTAAATAAAGGTATGAACCTGAAAATTTGCATAATAGGGTCCCTTTAAAAACTTTTAATAGCTTACAAATGTAACAATGTTTAAAAAAAAATCATGCAATTTTATTATTTTTGCATTAAAATGTAATTCCTTTAAGAACTTGCAAATCATGCAAATGAAGACAGCTATCAAAATAAGGCATTACACAAAACATAAGAAATGTTTTATTGGATAGGTTTACTCTAAGAGCAGGATAGGGTGCATTATACCGTACCAACAAGTGAAAGTTAGTCCAAATAAACCTAGCTCTGCTAGGCTCATGTAGGCAACCTGGCTTCTAGAAATGTGCTTGCAGAGAGAATTCAAATATGTGATACATAACGTGTATTTAAATTAAGCACATGGTCCTCTTTATTTCCCATGAGACCTTGCTCCCAGTAGGCTGTGTGCGTTCAGTGCAGTACAGTGCCCAGTATGAGGAGGCCTACAGATGCAATTTCCTTGGCCTCAGCCCTGATGTGCCCATCCCTGTCCATGTCAGCTCTTCAGGTAAAGGAAAGATCCCAGTCCTGCTATTAAGATTGAAATGTGACTTTCTTTACTGTCTTTATATTCTGTATTACTACCTCCCAATAGAGTTCTCAGTGTTGGTGGATGTGGTAAACGCAGAGAAAAGCTCTATGTGTTTGTCTGTATGTGAAGATGACATCCCATTGCTCTACCAGTTTAACATCAGCAGTGCTAACCAACAGCCAACAGACCGAGGTAGGAATACAAGCTGGGCAATGAACAGCCCAATAAAGAAACAATTAACAGTGTAGAGTACCTTCTTCATTGTGCTCTGAAAACAATGTGGTTATTATCCTTCCCAAATCCTTCATCTTTATCAGTGGAGAGTGAACATGTAAGCTGACTAAATCCCCGCCCCCTCTCCAGGCCCCACATTGTTGAATAAGGTGGAGGTGGCACTGACCAATGAGAACCTGTCTGTGGATGTGGTGTCTCACTGTCTGCTGTGTTTAAAAGAGGAGTGGATGAAGTAAGTCCTGTCCTCTGCCTAGCCTGCTTCAGACTTCCTTTCCTCATAAATCGTCCTTGACCTTACCTCTAAATGTCAATGGGAGGTTGAGGTAAAGTTATGTGTTTACTTTGTAACTGTAGATAACTAGTGCAACAGAAGTGAAATCATGTGCTTGACATTAATATAATACATATATATTTTGTTTGCCAAACCACGTTTTTAATATTCATTATATACAATATGTTCAATAAATAGTTTATTAAAACGTTAACACATTTTCTACATCCTTTCCCTCATCTTCACCTTTCCTTTCACTCCTCCAGCAAAGTCAAAGTGTTGTTTAAGTTCTCGAAGGTGGATGGGCGAGGCAGGGAGGATACCCAAAAGGTGTTGGCACTTCTGGGAGCCACTGGACCTGGAGAGGAAGACAATGTCAGACTTCTAAAATTTTGGATGACAGGACTGAGCAAGACCTACAAAAGCCATCTGATGACTGCTGTCAGAGGCGGCGAGAGGAACGTCAGCCAGTGAAAGGCAGTCAGGGTAGAGGTACTGTAGGGGTAAGGGGTAATGACCGGGGGCATAATTTACGTCAGTAAATACAACAACTGATTCAGTGCCAAATATTATTACTTGTTTGGAATAATTCATCAGTTTTTATTTTCTTTGTCAAAGTTGATTATTGCTAAATGTCTTTTATTGCTAATATATTTAAGTTATTTAAAATGTATATATTTAAATTTTGCTAACTCATTGTACTTACAACAGGACTTGTATTGAAATAAAAATCAACTTGCAAAACCTGTTTACATTCTATAATTGGCTCCATCTTGTGGAGATTAAAACTGTCATTAAAAAAAAAGAAAAGAAAATGAAGTTGACAGTGCTCTCACTCAGATGTTTTTTTTGTTTGTTTGTTTTTTTAACAATGAATGGCTGTCAGCCAAGAACTCTCAAGTGGTGCAAAAGACAACACTCATAGGTCTTCTGGTGTCCCACTAAATGCAAAATTGCATAACGAGGCCTCTTTCCTGTATTGTTAAAGGACCTCAGCAGGTATTCTCTTACTAACGAGCCAGCCACACATTTGTCAACTAAATAGCTGCATTGTCTTTGTTTTGTCATAGTTATCTGAGCTTTTTTCTTTGCTGACGTCTGCAGACTTTAGACTATAAAATTCACTGGCATGCCGCTGCACATGTGAAGTGATTGTAAAATAAATAACTAAATTATTTATAGTCTAGGGGGTACAATGTTAGGGTCTTATAGTCTAGGGGGTGCAATGTGAGGGTCTTATAGTCTAGGGGGTATCATGTGAGGGGGTATAATGTGAGCCTTATTTGATGATGCCTCTCAGATACAAATCATTCTGTTCAACTTGGGTCTTCGGTATGACTTGCAAGGTATGTCGCAATCTGAGTGCCCTGAAAAAAATGAAAGGTCCTGATTTATTAAGATTCACTTTTTTTTTTACTAAAGGGGGATATGCTATTGCTCACACATAACTCTCCATAGGAGGAAAGAATACTAGGCTGTCACGCACCAACACCCACATGCGCAGAGGTGGGTGGTGGGGGTGGGTGTGTTGAAATGAGAAACACACGGTCCAACTGCATGACGAAGCCTGCTGAGGCCTCATTTGGAAGGAGAGGGAGGGGGTCAGGGAACAAGGGTGGGAGGAGGAGAGGGAGAGTGCAGGAAGGACGGGGGCTGGGTCAGTCAATATAGTGAGGTATAAAGTGTGCTAATGGGAGGGGCGGAGACTTAGAGGGAGCGAGCAAGACATTTAGATTTCATAGCAAGTACTTTCACTTTGTAACCAGCCTCTGTCTGACACTGCACACACGCAGACTGCCCAGAGGGCTAGAGAGAATAGACAGCTTGTGTGTCTCCCATGATCAATCCATTAGCCAATTCCGGAAAGAGGAGGAGAGTGATTTAAACTAGGGGACGTCTACAGCTTGTTAAGTAACAGAGAGGGAAAATCCAAAGGGAAAGTACTGTACTGCGTGAGAGGATAAAGAGGGCGAGATTTGGAAAGTACCAGAGAGACACAAAAGAAAGGAATTCTACAATGATGTCAACAGGGCTACAGACTGAGCAATAGAAGAAAAGGCACTGCAGCACTAGAACTTTTCCTTTCACAGAGTAATACTGAAGAACTAACTGAATAGTTGCCCTGGACCAGAGAAATGGAGAAGTGTCCTTACTTAGGAAGATAAAAGGATGTCACTACCAGGTAAGACCAGTGCCAAGTAAATATTACAGATATTAATAGTTATTTATCTATAAAATGATGGGATTGAATCATAGTAACAATTTATATTTGTTAATTTAAATTAGATGTATTCACTGTACTGTAGTTACCTTAATATAGGGGGGACTTTTAACAATGTTTCTTGGAAAAGGTAAAAACTAGTTGACGTAGTTCTTAGTAAGCATGTAGTTCAAACCACATGTGCAAACCACAAAAGGTTTCCATGCATTAATCTGCACCTTTCTCTAGCCCTCTATCTTTCTGTCACTCTGTTTGTATTCTTGCAGGTTTGCTCTTGTTATCCTCCTTGGTTTTCCACTGTTCTGGATGTGAATTTATATTGCAGAGTATCAAGAACATTAAAACAACAACTGACTCAGACTCAACATCATTTGTAAGTTGAACATCATGTCTATTACTAAATCATCCAAACTAAATCTTTGGACTTGGAATCTTCTTCCATACACTCGGCTGTAATTCTACGGGATGTGTTTGATATTTAACTGATCTTAACAATATCCACGGCATTTACCTTTATACGTTTCCGACAGTTTGGGGTCAAAGGTTCACTTTGGGGCTTAGTTGAAATGTTGCCTCTTTACTGTGACATGGACCAATAAAAAGGGAAGATCAGAGCATTCTCTGTTACTTTGCACTGAATCGTGTGGCCCATGTTTACAAAATTATCAAGTTTTGAACAATTCTATGATGCTGTTGTAACAAAGTGTCCCTGTTTCTTATCCTGTCATCAGGTTTCTGATTTCCTTGGTATTTATTCAATATGTAATTCTTGAAATTGTCTGGTTCTAGCGGATGGTGTTTCCTAAAGATTACAGAGTTTCACATCACTACCAGGACAATATGCTGTGCAATACTGACCCGGTGAGTCACTATGTACAAAGGAAAAATCTTTATTTTTGTAAATGAGCAACTTTATAATATTTTTGGGTGTTGTCTTTTTTGGACGTTTGGTTTATGTTTGCACAGAATTAACATAGGCATGTTCATGATTGTATGCTGATCGTTGCTCCTGTCCTATTTTGCTATAGTGTTGTGTGTTCAATGCGGCACTATTTCTTCAAGAGGCCTGGAGTACGCTCCTAGACAACCTGTGGGCCGAGCACCTAAAGTACTCCTTTATCGATGATGTACGAACAGCCCTGGACAACATAGCAATGGACAGCACAAATAGACAGGTAGGACCTGAATTATCTGGGTTATTATCAGAGTTGTGATTAATGGTGAAAATGTACTGTGAGCTAGGGGGCCCTTTGTCTGTCTGCGGCTCCACAAAATGTTGAAATTCAAAGAGGTCTGTCATAAAAACATTTACACAAGCATTTCAACGTTTCCTAGATCAATAATTTACTCATTTCTTATTGCTACTCATAGAAACCCTCCTCGGCAATTAATCTATAAAGGTACATTTTCATGATCCATTGTCTAGTCTTATGTCAGTGCTATTTTGATAGAAGTTGGAAACTATTTCAAATGTGTGACAAGATATGTAAGATTTTCATACCTGTTTAAGGGATTATACCGACTAAAGTGAGTTATAGTTGATGTTAAATATAACATTTAACAAGGATTTTTGAACAAATAGAAATATGTGACTCAAGAACGTATCTTAGATTGCGCATGTTTTTTCTGAGCACGTTACCGGCATTCACGTTTTATCTTTAGTGAAGAACCCACAGCTCTTTCCTCTTTGCCTCCTCTTTCAGAGATTCCAAGAAGAGAAAGATATCTTCATCAAACGTTACTCCTCTCCAGAGGAACTTCTCAATTATACCTCAGTGCTTCTCTCTAGAAGGCTAGACTTGGGGTGCTCTGTCCCATTGGACAAATGCCCCCTTCCCATTATTAACCCCACGGTTGTTGAGAAAGAAGACAAACAGGCTTCGTGGAGAGCCCGATTAACCACACGAGCAGTAATCAATGAGAAGGACGGCGAGATAGAGAAGAGAATGGACCATTCACAGCCGCCCTCCAATGGTGGCCTACGATCCCTACGATATTCCACATCTCTCTTAGGACTCTGTGGACTGTACTGGTTACTATAGTAACTGGATCAATATGTTGGATATGTTGTGATGCACACAAAATGCAAAAAGAATCCGAGGCACTGGTTGTCAAAAAATATAACAGTTCGATGGTGTTTGTCTCATTATGTGTTGCACATTGTAAAAGCAGCAGCTTTGTCCATGCTTAGTGACATGCACAGTTAATAGTACACTGAAGTTAAAAGTGTATTTCATAACAGAGTAAACTAAATATATGAACAGTCTAACCAACAAATAATATTTACAATGAATTCCTATCATAAAAGGGAAAAAAGGAAATAAAAAGCCATAAGCATGAGTTTATTATGCACAATATACAAATGTCATCAAAACTTTTGTTTGTTGTGAAACGTTGGATGTTTACAATGAATGTGATGTAAATATTATGTAAAAGATTTTTTATTTTTTGTATAAATTGTAAATTAAAAAACCCTTTTAAATGGAGTGACCTTATTTGACGATTTAATCTGGTGGGAAATACACTCACGTGGTTTTGTATTGTGTAGGCCTACTCACCTCGATTTTATTTTGACCTTAATAGTTCTCTTTCTCTTCAAAATAATTGGTCTCTGAACAAATTATAAATTACTTTTGACACTCACAACCTAAGATACACACAAAGAGCAACAAGGGCGCAGCTTGAAATGTCTATGGAATGTGGCCGATCTGCATGTTGGCGGGTCCTCCCCGGGTTTATCACAAAGTCTACACTGATTAGTTGACTTCATGCCTTGACATGCACTCACTCGTATGCTTGCAGTTCACACATGGCACGTGCACTTGAAAACTATTTGGAATCTAAAACAATCTAGAGACCAAATATAGCCCTCACAAGAGCCTTATATATAGAGAAACATCTCACATAAGGTTTAACACAATTTGCTGAAAAAAGAGAGCTTGGCCGAATGACACAGAATATAGCAGTAGCCCCTATCTCTTAAAGCTGCGAGAGAACTGAGTAATATCTAGCGAATAGCCTATGCGTGTAAAAAAATAACTCACAGAATAAATATGGGTTGCCATCAACAATGAACACATGAATATAAATACAGTAACACAGTATGAAATAATTACGTATTGAGGTTTGTGGAAGTGTTACCCCTTTCATCTCTGCACTGCGTGCATTTTACGGCAAGTGACTATAGCTACATGTAAAATAAGTGACAGTAAAAAGTTCTTATGATACAGCAATGCACTGCATTTCTGAACTTGTATCTTTACATGCTATCGTTTCACTACATCAGAATATTTTATATATTTATGGTTATCTTGTAGCCTCAGTTTGTGTAGTGCAATTTGATTTTACTCTATAGCTGCCACAATTGACTAATTAAACTAAATTATAATAAAAATATATTGATTATACAATAATATATCATGCAGATAATACCCTTAATTGATGATTATTGATACGGCATATATTTCAAATTTTTCCCATGGCTTATGAGGAATGGTCGTTGCTGTACGTGGAGATTTCCTTTTCTGTGTGCATACATGTTTGTAATCAACTGACAGATTTACATTACGCCTACATATTTAAGCCTTTTAGTCTTTTCTACATGGGATTTACTGAATTCTGAGGCATGCCAAAAAAGGGCAGCTGAGTTCTGGCAAAACTGAAAGGGGCAGACACGTGGGATTTAAACCACGCGTGTCATACACCGGAAGTAACAAAGTCATATCGTTTCCAAGATGTCTGCGCCCGGTGAAGACACGTTTGCTGACCAAGATGAGGAGATTGAGGACATGGACGCGGATGGCAGCGAAGAAGACGAAATGCAGGACGAAGAAAAAGACGGAGAAGAGGAGACTAAAGTGTATGTTCCCGGTATAGAGCCACTCCAGCCGGGAGAAGAACTTGAAATGGATCGGTCATCTTACCGAATGTATCACGAGTGTCAGACAGGTAAGTCGGCAAGCTGCTTTATTTGGTGGGTAGCCTGCTACCTGGTAGGCCTACTGGGTTCTCTGTCTGTTGCTTATGTAGACTTTATTTTCCGGAACGAGCGGCTGGGGAAATGTCTTTATACCTCCTTTGTGTACATACCTTATTGTATACAAATGATCTGGACACGTGGTGCTTCATATTTTGTCCATGCAGGCTCTCCTTGTCTGAGCTTTGATGTCATGAAAGATGGGGACGGAGAGGGCAGGGATCAGTTCCCCCTATCAATGTTGCTATGTGCTGGTACTCAAGCTGATACTGCCCTTAGTAACAGGTAAGAATTTCCTTTCCGTACAGTAATGTTAATTTAAAACTGTTTTGAAACACTTCAGTGTTTTGATTATTCTTTTTCCTTTAGACTACTTGTCATACGCATGCATAACCTTCATGGGACAGAGAAAGAGAAGGAAGGTGACGAGAGCAGTGATGGAGAAAGTGACGATGATGAGGAAGATGAAGACGAAGACAAGAAGCCGCAGATGGAGTTAGCCATGATGCCTCACTACGGAGGGATCAACAGAGTTAGGGTGGGTGGGTCTATTGTTAGCTTGTTCTAAAGTAAAAGCTCTTTTAATTTTTTTACTCAACACCGCATTTAACCACATTAAACAAACAGAGATACTTCTAGTAGAAGAATTAGGAATAATAATAATACATTATATTTGAGGGCGCCTTTCATGGAATGATTGGCAGTATATCGGACAATGTCAGCATTGATGGAATTTATAAAATTGAACTGCAGTGAATGTACAAAAACTGGAGAATTGTTTTGGAAACTGAAGGCAGAATCCATATACAGAGAGAACAACAACACTAACTATATGTTGTCAGCTGACATGCTCATGAACTTGAATTATTTGTTTTAATAAATGTGTTTTTTTTATTACACAAAGGTCACCAAACGGGGAGAGCAGTCATTGGCAGCAGTATGGTCAGAGAAAGGACAGGTGGAAGTTTTTGATCTCTGCTATCAAATGGAGGCAGTTCATAGTTCTGCTGCCATGACAATGTTCATCAAAGAAAAAAAGGAAGCAACACCTCTCTTCAGTTTCTCTGGTCACATGACTGAAGGCTTTGCACTTGATTGGTCAACTAAAGTACCTGGTAAATTACTCCTACTCCTCCTAAATTCTTCCATATGTATTGATGCTTAATAAGCATTCTTTAATGTAGCCTAGTGTTCATCTAATTACCCATTACTTTCTTTCAAAGGCCGTCTGGTCACTGGCGACTGCAAAAAAAACATCCACGTGTGGGAGCCACGGGAGGGTGGGACTTCATGGCAGATTGACCAACGGCCTTTTAGCTCTCACAGCAAATCTGTGGAGGACCTGCAGTGGTCTCCTACTGAAGCTACGGTATGGAAAATCAATCTGAAATGTAAGATAGCTTTCACTTGAGTCTTGCATGCACAAGGCCTGTGAAGTGTTCTTCCTTATTTTAACTCAAATGGACAAATCGATTATTTGCTTGTTTGTTCTCTCTCATTCCTTTTAGGTTTTTGCATCCTGCTCAGTAGATCAGTCTATACGCATCTGGGATATCCGTGCCCCGCCCAATTCAATGCTTTCAGCTAACGAGGCTCACTCCTCAGACATTAACGTCATCAGCTGGAACAGGAGTGAACCATTCCTGCTGTCAGGGGGGGACGATGGCCTTCTAAAGGTTTGGGATCTAAGACAGTTCCAAGTAAGATTTGCCGTAATGACTTTCAAATAAGGCCTTTGAAAATAAATCTAATGGCATAGTGTGCGTTCTCCTTGCATTATGTTGTCTGCTTATGATGTCCCAATGAAAATCAACTGCACCAGTAAAGACAGAGTGCATTTTTCTCTTAAAAGTAAGTCTTAACATATTTGTGGAGACAGATCCATTTTCATTTCTTAAATGCATTAGTAGACTTTAAATCAGTTATACGTCTACCCTGTAAGTTGCTTAAAGGGACCATTTTGCCCGGTCAATTGTTAGAATTTTCGCATATTTAAACACAAAATGTAATCAGAACTTCAATGAAAAGTTGGTTCTCATTTGTTTAATAGTAAGTGAATAAATAACACGAGGTTATGAGGATAATTTATTGACTTAAAAAATTATAAAAGCCACAAGACCACGATGGAATATAGCATTCTTCACTCAGGTTGTTCATTTAATTAGCATTACACACAAACGCTTGCAAAGTGCACTAGTCATTGCAAGTTGACCTTTCAAATAAGAGTACTTTTTACTGCTTGTCAAAGCTATTTCTGTCATCAGAACTTGATTTGGCAAGTTCAACACACACTATTGGCATACAGCTTGTGCCCAATACAAACAATTCATTTTTGTAAACAGAGGAAGTGGCCCTATACTTTTGCGCCATTGTGTTTGGGTTAGTGAGAAGACTTAATCCTTTAAGCCTATGCAAATGGTCTAAGGGCGGGCCACATTGCTCCATCTACCTAAATCAGATGTGCCTGTTACCCAACGTCACAACAATAGAGCTCACAAAAAAAATCTAGACGTTGGCATGCTTAATTGTGGGGTGTTCACATTACTTAGCAACTGATGAAAACATGGGAGAAGACATCTATTGAAAAGTTACAAGCAGGGATAAAACCATTGATAACTGTCTAACTAGTATTTTGTTCTGCATGTCTTTAGTCTGGGAGTCCAGTGGCTAACTTCAAGCAGCACAGCGCTCCAATCACATCTGTGGAATGGAACCCTGTGGACTCCAGTGTGTTTGCGTCCTCTGGAGCGGACGATGTTGTCAGTCAATGGGATCTTTCGGTAGAGTCATGTGACATGGGTGCGAGGGCAGAGGGCGTGAAAGATCTGCCCCCTCAGCTGCTGTTCCTACATCAGGGTCAATCGGAGGTCAAGGAAATTCACTGGCACCCACAGATACCTGGTGTGATGATTTCCACTGCTCTGTCAGGCTTTAATGTGTTCCGGACAATATCTGTGTAAGGTGTGTGTGTTTGTGATAGTGAACAAATCGAAACTACATTTGTGTGTGTTGTGACTGGTCGATTTGTTTTGATTGATCTTCAATCTGTTTTTTAATGTACATAAATTCTTGACCCCACCCCTTATTGACTTTACTTTGCAATGCAATATAGCCGTCAGTATACCATATCTATTATTAAGACTTCCATCTGTTGTCGACAGACATTTTACTAATGCTGAAGTTATATGTTAATATTAGCATTCTTGAAATAAAACTATTGAAAAAAAATTTTTATGGTATGCATGTTCTTTCATTAAAGAGAGTATGCAAGCTAGTTGATTATTTCCCCATTTTGTTTTATTCATGAAAATATGACATACAAGTAAGGAAACAAAGAATGAAGCCAAGTTGCCTGCATTTTCAGGAGAATAAATCATGAGATGAACTTTAAAAAAAAAATGTGTATCCCATAGGAATCTCCCTAATTTCCCATTGACAGCACAGTCAGAGGCATTACTCAGGTCTAGCCATTTGCAAACACATTTACATTAATCACATTCCAAAGATATTCAGTGGTCATTGGATTTTAGTAGTGTCTTCCTTATGAAAATACATACAATAAGAGCTTTGGTCAACTTGAACAACTATGAATAATAAACACTAACTGTAAGTTGGAATGTGAGTAGTTCACTGTGGCTTACATTTATAGGAATAATAATTATTTTATACACCACTTTGGGAACAATACAATAGGATTATAATTTGGCATCGATTGTCAAAGTGGAAAGTCTTCCCACTCAAGTCAAATACAATAAATTGAATATTCATGTATATAAAGATAAAAAGACAAAAACCTATTACACAGTAGAATTTGACTATTTAATAAGTATATCTCCCATTAAGGCACCACCAAATGGTACTATTTTATCATAGTACTATTTAAATGTTTTACATAAGTCGAGAAAAACATTATTGCTGTAAAATTACTTTAAAGCGTTATATAGTGAACCTGCATAAAACTGCCCACCAAATATGAACAGAATCTTTCAGTTGCCTGAAACTAATCAAAGTGCTGCTAACTTGTTCGTGAAAAAAAACTACAAAAAAAATATTACTTTTTATTTTGTCTTGAATGAAGTTCTAAACACTTTTTATTGTGTCTTGAATGAAGTTCTAAACACTTTTTAGTATTTGAGAATACAGCTAATTGTAGTCATAATAAAATGTATTGAATGTACTTCGGGGCTGGACTGAACAAAAACAACAGCACTTCTGAAATGTTCACTTTGTGTTCTGTAATAAACCACTTTGGTAAACCTCCCTTTTTATGATAAATATGCAGTGATGAACAAGGAAATGTTAACTGTTACTGATTGCCGTTGTAATGAACATCTCTCTATGACCACGCAAATCTCCTATAAACCGATTTCATCATCAAACTCATCCTCAAATGTGTAGCCTCTTCCACTGTCTCCTCCGTCCTCATCAGAATCAGTCTCTGAATGGCAGATGTCAACCTTCCTCCTGTCTAATGAAGTGAATCCCTCATAATCAGAGCTGTGTGAAGAGGCTGGGCTTGGAGGCATATCAGCTTTGTGATTAGTGGCATGTGCTCCTCCTTCACTAAAGATGTTTACACCTTTGTCACACTTCTCCACAGTTGGGCTGCCACACTCCAGTTTGTCGTCATCGTGGAACTCAAACCCCTGACCCTCCTCCTCAGACGCCTGGCGAATGATCTCCTCCCGCTTATCACTGAATCTCACTTTCGGTCTCAGCCCCTTTGGCTTCATTCCGTTTCCTTCCATTATTCCACCATCTCCCTTATTCCCAAACAGGTTTCCCTCTACCACAACCAACTTGTCATTCAATTCATTCTGCATATACATAGACTCCTCTACTGACGTCACTTTCTCCTGGCTTACTTTCACTGTGGCGGCACTGCTATTGGGACTGAACACATCTTCTGTGTCTGTCCATTCAGAGTCCAGACCCAGTCCATCCATCACACCCAAAACATCCCCCAAAATGGATGGACCCAAATCCAGATCCAAGGTGAACGAAGACACTGACTCAGAGTGCTGAAGGTCATTGTTAAGTGGGCTTCCCATGCTATCTGTTTCCTCATTGCTGTTAAGGCATGTCTCAGAATCCATTGTTGCTTGGTTACCCTCCGTCTCAGGGTCCGAGTTAGCAGCGCTAGGACCATGACTAGACAGGAATGAGGTGTCGCCGAAAGCATCACCTCCTCTGCCAATGTGCATGGTGTGACGGAAGTCACCAAGGGGGGCTGAAATCATGGTGGGGTCCAACCGAGGGCCCCGTGTAGACTTGTGGAGAGGCATGACCGCTGCTAGAGGTAGATAGAGTTTGAATAGACCATTAGGGAAGGGGGAAAATAGAGGCAAAAGTGTCACAACTAGAGTCATTAATAGTATAAAAAAAACAACTACAACATTGATACTGATTTCGAATAGTTACATAGTTAAACACTAAATGTTTGCATAATGTTACTTTTTTTATTTTTTAATACAACGCTCATTGAAAAAGTGACTGCAGGCCTGGAAGGAAGCCATCCATGTCTGTCACTTGTATCCTAGCGACAGATACTGTGGATCTTATATAAAATGTCCTGCTGTGACAAGCCAGAATGAAAACATTACAGCAATAGATTGTGCAAGAGTGCAAAAAAAAACCAATGGGTTTTTGGCACTGATAGCCCACTCCTGCCAAGGCCATGCTGGGACTTGCAAGCGAAATATATCCATGCAACTCAAGCACATACTTTCCTATAGATTCCCTCCCTTAGGGTATATGACAGTCTATAAGACAAAAGACACATGTAAAATCCACCAAAAACAACGTTCTATGAAAACGACTAAAGGGAAAGCAACATAGACTATAAAATAGTTAAAAATAAAAATTGTTTTGTTACCCCATATTCAAGTTTAGATAGGCTAATCTACTGAAATAGCTTCCTTCTTGACAGTCAATCAAAATACATGGTCCATAAAGTAGGCCCCATAGTATAGCATACCTTTCAAAAAAATGTATTCCTATCCAAATATCATAGCAATATCAGAAAAATGTACTTAACCGCGCAATGAGAAAGGGAGGAAAAAAGCCAAACTTGTGATCAACTTTCTAAGCCATAGCATTACCAGATCAGAAAATATGAGCATGTTATAAAAACTTACTTTTGTCAAGGTTGAGTTATTCCCCCTCCTAAATACGTTATTTTTCATCCGTTTTTCTTCTATTTGTCAGTGTTTTTGCTTTTTTTTTAACCGTAGTTCTATGTCCTTTTCTGATTTTTCTTTTCTCCTACGGGATGGGCATGGGCAAGGAAGTGACGCGCACATTTAGGAGTGAGCGTCGAGCGCTCGTAAACCGATGGGGGAGAGAAACACGACTGATAGGCGTAGTACCTACAGAACTTTTGTATGTGTTCATGAACCATCGAACTAACAATATGATGACAATTTTTGCACACTATCTTCTATCTTCTATCTTCTCTCTCTCTCTCTCTCTCTCTCTCTCTCTCTCTCTCTCTCTCTCTCTCTCTCTCTCTCTCTCTCTCTCTCTCTCTCTCTCTCTCTCTCTCTCTCTCTCTCTTTCTCTCTCTGGTTAGTCTATCGATGTGCATTCATGTAGCCTACAGTGGCTCAAGCCCACCTGAGATTCCAAAGGGCATTCTTTGAAGAATCTTTCAGAAGTTTTTTGTAACCTGAAAACCAGACGAATTTTGTGTATCTGGTAATTATGGGGTTAACTACACATTAGCTATAATTATTCTATTTAATGGAATGCTGTCTGTCAAGTTAAACCTCGTACTAAACCGCTGAGTTTATGGAGCACAAATAGTCCCTCTTAAGCCTCTTGTGTGACTAAGAGGTTTAATTAGTTAAATACAATTGAATTCAGTTAATTATGTTGGCCTAACCCTCTAAGCATTCGAATGATGACGTAATTGATGAGGTAATTCTGGATCTGGGTCATATGCTGAAAAGGGACAGTGGGACACATTATTGAAGTTCCTCCAAAGAAAGATAAAGAATCACGGCTTTACAATGTCTCACTTCCCTACACTATCATATGGTTAAATGTGTGAGGAGGGGAGACCAATGTGAGGGCTTTTGCTCAAGTTCAACATAGCTGTGGAGCCTGGAGGAATGAAATGTGTACAACAGCAATAGGCAGAACATAATATGAAAAATGTGTGGGTCTACATATTAATCTTACAAATATTCACAAACAACCCCAATTTCACCCAAATTTTGAATAAACCGATGTAAATGTCAAATTAAAGTTAACGTTTGATAAGGCAAAAAAAATCAAATACCTGTAAAACTGAAAGGCAGGTGCTTGGAACGTAGTCAAGCGATATGTGTGAGGTATTTGTTGTCGTATTTTACTGTATGACTGACATGTATGAGCTTTTAAAAGCTGATCAAAGTTTTAAAAGCTGATCAAACTTTCCTCCAATGAATGACACGGCTGGGCAGAGCCTAGTGCCTGCTCTGGGCTGAGCTAACCATATCTGAAGCTAACGACTGTGCCTACTTCCATTTTGTTTCATCCCGCACAACAACAGCTTCAGTAGCCAGAAAATTTTTGCATTGGGGTTGCATAGCTATCTGGATAACACACTAGGAAATTCCTCTGCAGCGACTCGAATAAGTATAAAGTTAACATTATCGACCTATAATTGTCAATATAAATAGGTAGCTATAATCCATAGTTATTTGATTTTAGAACGCATTTTCATATTTAGATTCGAAGACTTGTTGTGATAGCTAACGTTAAGTAACGTTACTAGCTAGCGTTGACATAGAAAGGCCTCATTCATGGTAGAACGTTAGCCAGTCTACTAAGAACTATCCCGTAGCTGAAATCGTGTTAAACTAACATTTTAACCAGACGTTTGCTACGTTGGCGCTATTTGTTTGCACTATAGCTAGGCATTGTAGTTAATTAGCTTGCTATTTTACCTTATTTACTTTACGGTGAATTGCTAACGTTAGCTAACGCTGGCTGGCTGGCTAGCTAGCTAGTTAATGTTGGGTTGTGAAAATGGCGGCGAATACGACACAAACAGCCCCGTCTACAAATTGGTAAGCTCACTTTAACTAATTACAAATCATACAAACATTTTGTGCTGGAGTTTGGAGGAACATTATGTATTGTGTATTTACAAAGCCCTTGTGGTTTCAACTCAAACTACGTTAAACTTGTTTTGCTAATCTTGACTGGTGGTAGCAACGACGTTAGCCAGCCTAAATGTAGGGTATACCAATCTTTTGCACCTTTTCACATTATGGAAAGATTTTGCACAGTCCTAAGCAGGCTGAAGTTATGGTGGGTAAATCATATTGAGTTCAAGCCAGAACGATAGTGTTAAAGATTGTTATTTGTAAGTCCTTTTTAACTTTATCTTGAGTTGACTTTACGTCTTCATTGGTACAGGAACGGGTAAAACAACTCTAGACAAC
Organism: Galaxias olidus; assembly: GCA_026901105.3. Classification (NCBI taxonomy): domain Eukaryota; kingdom Metazoa; phylum Chordata; class Actinopteri; order Galaxiiformes; family Galaxiidae; genus Galaxias; species Galaxias olidus. The sequence continues at coordinate 11,863 of JAPMUY010005354.1, read as the reverse complement.
ATTACACCACAACTACAAGCCAGAGTTGTTAAAACAACTTAAGGCAGTAAAGGAATCTAAAACATCTACGTGGTAGAATTGATTGTACAGTTCAACAATATTTTGTGGAGTGTTGACCTTACTTTATGAGGATGTCAGAAAAATATAGAATTACAGACGTGTTCTAAAATGTTCAATGGATTAATGCGTGAGACTTTAAAATTTGTCTCCTGTATGTAAGGTCCTATGGAGCTGCCGCTTCAGAGGTCCATGAGAACCCTGAGTGGGAGAAGGCAAGACAAGCACTGGCCTCCATCACCAAGAGTCAGAATTCTACCAAGACTGCCCCAGCAAATCGGACAGCAGAGGTGACTACATGTTTTTCTCTGCCTACCTTTATGTTAAGCCAAGTAGCTTATATTTGGTTACTCTTCTGTTATCCAACAATTCAGGCTTTCAACATGTGATGAGTATCAGTAATAGATGGCATATGATTCAATTCAGATTTTTTTTTTAATCATGAATTATGTATGTTCTCTCATGCACCAAAAACTCACGTAGGAGCCATTGACTAAACATTTACACAAGCGCATTGTTTAAGGGAAGCCAATTTGAGAATGATTTTATAGATGAATGCATTTGATACAAACTGTCCTCTGTCTGTGAGCTTGGGTGTGACTGTTTTTGAATATTTTTAGACCGGTCAATTCCAGGCTACAGGGACAGACTCCACGGTCATTCAGCAGCAGCAGCAGTACTACCAACAGTGGTACCAACAAAATCAGCAGCAGCAGTATCCAGGATACTCATATCCCTATAACTACTACTACCCCATGAATCCTGTAAGTATAAAAAACTTAGACTGAAAAGTGCCTTGATGTATAAAGCTCTGCAGCACTTAATTACACCAATTACAAACTTGTATTGGTGCCTCAAACATGCAGATGCACCTAATAAATTAATGCGTAAAAAAAGAATGTTAACAGCAGTTCGTTTGAATGCTCCATTTGGCATTCGATAGAAAAGGGTGTTAACATATTTCCCCTCCACAATATTGTGTTGTAGTTTAATTTGTAGAGATTTTGAGGATTACTACATAAAAATCAATATGTCCACCAAACGAGTGATATTATTTTACAACTAAATGATTACTAGACAGTAACATATGTTTATATCTGAATTCCCAGTATGGTGGTGGCGGCGGATATCCACAAGGTCAGTATGCGGGACCTCCAGGACCATACCCAGCACCCCCCACCCCTAATGGACAGGTATGGAACATAGTACCAGAACACTGTTGGTTTAATATCTTTGATTGCATTCTAAAGCAAATTAAAATAATTTAACTATCTTGAACAAATTGATATGGCATGGAGGGATAAAGTGAGGAGCCGACGAGTCTATCTTTGTTCAATAAAGAATAAGCATGAAGTGAGTGAAAGAAAGCTGAGAAACACACTGATGCGACAAGTACAAATCCTGTTTTTAAATTTACTTTTTAATATCAATACAGTAAAAGTTGTAAACCATGTAGGATTCTTGAAGACTAGACTGACCTCTGTGCCAGGACAGCCAGACACATAATCATACTTCACTCTGTACATGTTTTGTAAGATTTATTTCATTTCTGGTACATTCAAAAGAAGTCATAACACTTTTATGATTTGAATTGGGTTGTGGTAGTTGGGCCTAGAATGATGTCACTTTCAAAAAGAAAGGAATGGGGACGGTCTTGTAACCACGGGGCACTTTATTAATCTGGGGTGTCAGTTGTCTAAAGCAGTGGTTCTCAACCTTTTTGAGTTGCGACCCCCTAGAACAACCAGGTTGGTGTTCGCGACCCCCCCCCCCCCCCCACGTTAGTAGCCTATAATTTTGTATAGTTCTGCATTCATTAATGTATAGCCGTAAGACAAGTTGGTTAAGAGGGCTCTGCTCAATGCTTTCAATTTGATAAATGTGACACTTGGTTCCAAGAGCACTTGCCACCGATACCATAACGTCTAATCCTTATACCAACCACTAAAATATTAACAATTAACATAGAAATACAACTGTCTCAAATGTCCCAATGGGATCGTGGCTTTGCAGAAGATTAAACAATAGGGCATTATCAAAAAAAATTCGCTTCGGATCCGCAAGTGCTGGCGTTGCATATAGGCACAACATAAAGTGGCATTTTGGAATGTTTTTCAGTGGTCTGCAATAGCAGTTTATGCTTCCCAAAAGCAAATGTGTGAAGAGGGTCATTTGCGTGACTCAATGCGTGAGTTGGCAGCTCTGCTAACCCTTTGAGCCATCTCCTCATAGTTGTTCCATGTGATTGCTCGTAGTTAGCTATACCAACTAATCGGCTACAAGCAATTGTGGCACAGTATGCCAAAATTATTTTGTCTGTGCGTGCGTGCGTGCATGCGCACAATCTACACTCAAGTCCAGGCGCGCATTGACTCATACACACACTCAATAAAATCCAGTAATATGTAAAAAATATATAAATATACTTTTTTTTTTCTTCACACAACTATCTGGCGACCCCCAGAAATGATCTTGCGACCCCCGCAGGGGTCGTGACCCCCTGGTTGAGAACCACTGGTCTAAAGGAGGACGAGCGCTGTGGGAATTTTGTTCAGTTGTTTATGGTAACATTTTAATTGTAATTATTATGAACAGCTGTAAAGAAAATCTTTTTTTTTTTCTTTTCTTTTTTTTAAAGCCACCTTCTATGCCTGGAGCAGAGGACCAGTCATCCAGCTACCACACACAGTCCAAACCCCCTCTGCCGGCTACCCCTCAGCCACCCCCCCAGAGCCCAACCAGCTCTGAGAAGCCTCCTCCCCCTCCTCCCCCATCCATGCCTCCCTCCCCCAACTCCCAGTATCCACTTACTACAGCACAGAATGCTTACAACTCCAGCAACTCAATGCAATACTCACCTGGTGACCCTAATCAAATGCGAGGCTACAATCACAACCAGGGTAGGCCCAACTATGGACAGGGCTACAAACCCCAGAACTCCTACCAGGCCTCCCAGAATAACTCCCAACAGCAACAACAGCAGCAGCAAGGCCCTTACGTTCAAGGGCTTGGAAGGGGAGAAGTCAACAAGAACCAGAAACCCGCAGGGCAGCAGCTCTGGCAGCGCATGAAACGTAAGATAGCGGTCGTGTCTCTGTTGTAATAAAAAACTGTTTGGAATTGGCCAGCGAGACATTATAATGAAGGCTGTCAGTTTTTTTTAGTTTACATAGTTTCTCCCTCTGCTTTAGGTTTTCAATCGTTTTTCTTTAGAGAGGCAAGGCCAATTTACAGTCCAGGCAGTGAAGAAACATCAGAGACAGGTGTTAACTGGATAAGATCAGGTCTCTTGAGTTATTGAAGTACAGCCAAATTATTGACAGCTAATATTTGGATGGTAGAAGAAATCCAGCGGAGAAAAAGCCATAGATGTGCTATGTAAAACTGACCAACAGTAGTCATTTTATTTCAAAGCAGTCTAGATAGGATTTATAAGTTAGCATATGTAAATATAATTGAACCAAAATTATGAGCCACGTTGTATAATTCCAAAAGTTTAATGCATTTACAATTGCGTGACACTTTTAATCTCTTCTTTCCGCAGAGGCACCGGGAGCAGCTGTAAAGTTTAATATTCATAAGCGACCCTATGTAGTGACCAATCAGACCTTCCCTCCTGGGGAGCAGCCGACAGGGGGTGCTGCTACCTCTCCTACTCCAGGGGCCGGTCTTGCCACCCCCGGGGCTGCTCAGACACGGTAAGACAGTGGCAGTGCTCCACGGCTTTATTCCTGTTAAGGGGGCTCAGCCTATCAGCTGGTCTGACTGGACCTTTGTGCCCTTTTGTCAGGCCTCAAGACTGGCCCCCGGCCATGAAGGAGTACGTGCAGCGCTGCTTCACGGCCTGCGAGACAGAGGACGACAAGGACCGCACAGAGAAAATGTTGAAAGACGTCCTGCAAGACCGGCTGAAAGATGGGTCTGCCTACACCATCGACTGGTCCCGCGAGCCACTGCCTGAGTAAGTAAAGGGCTTGTGCACGTTTGAACGTAATTGTTTGATTGAAGTATGTAAGTCTTTTATGAACGTTGTAAGCACTAACCGTAATAGGAAAATTACCCTGATCGTCCAAGCTGTGCACAGGTTAAAGATGATTCACAAGCCTTTTTACCTCTGTCAACTAAACTCGTGTCTACTGTCTCCAGACTCAAGGCCAAGCCTTCGCGCTGGGAGGCCGTGCCAGTCCAAAGAACCTTGGAGAGCTCCATCGGCCGTGGTGGGGGTACGGCAGCGGCCAATCGGGGCAGGGGTGCGGCGTCGAGGCTGGGCCACTACAGAAATGTGTTCTCTCAGAGGAGCCCGTCCTCCAGTTCCTCTCGCTCCTCGTCTCGTTCGCCCTCGCCCGCCCACGGCCGCCACAGAGACCGCAGCAGCCAGAGGCGCAGACCCAGGTGAGAGCCTTTCCCCTCTCTTCTTTCTGCTTCTGCTTTTCTGTCCCTTGTCTTTGTCCGTTTGGTATGTCAGCTTGTGATGTGTAACATCCTGGTTGTTTTAAAAATTTGCCAGTGATTCGGACTCTCAGTCAGACAGCAGCATGTCCAGCGACCTCCGACCCCAGCTGTCCAGGCGCAACCAGAAAGGAGGCCGTGGCCGCGGCGGGGACCGAGACAGAGGAGGTGGTGAGAGGGGACGAGGACGAGGAGGACGAGCCAACAGGGGAAGGAGGTAGCGACTTTGTTTCACGTTTCTTCAGGGCTTACTTAAAGATGGCTTTGGACACAGGACTTTTACCAATAAAGCAATAGACTATCAGTGTTGATTTTTGCGGTCACTTGATTCTTTAAGCTCTTTAGTCTTTTACGTGTTTTTAAATAACATTTAGATGCAATCTCTATTCCTTGATTCCTTAGAAATATGGAGGACTCCAACGCTGGCCCAGGAAAGAAACGGAAAGGTGGGAATGCCGGCTTGGACTTTCACGACCCCAACCGGGAAGCTAAGAAGCAGAGCCGCGCCGCTCGCTTCCACAAGCAGCTGCGCTCTGAACCCTTGGTGCTTTCCATCAACTCCCTGGACCTTCCCAACGGCACCCAGGAGAATATCAGCTGGGAGGACTGCCCTATCGTGGGCACCTGCCAGGACATCACCAAGATCTACTTGAGGCTCACCTGCGCCCCTGACCCGGTCACCGTGCGCCCAGTGTCTGTGAGTGGTCATAGTGGTTTTTGCCTTGAAACTGCACAGAAATGCATATGTTACAGACGGTATGCGTGATTTTCCGTAGTCGTTTTTTAAAGTTTGATTCCTCTGCTGTAGGTGCTGAGGAAATCGTTGTTGGCAGTTAAGGCTCATTGGAAAACCCACCAGGACTACCCCTATGCCTGTGAACAGATGAAGTCCATACGACAGGACCTCACAGTCAGTCTATCTTTAGTCTCTTGCAAGTCTAAACGTTGTCTGGTCATTAAGGTCATTTTGATTGCGCTGGATTTCATGTTGCCTTTAACCCCTACAGGTCCAAGGAGTTCGTACTGAGTTCACAGTGGAAGTGTATGAATGTCACGCACGCATCGCTCTGGAGAAGGTAAGCTTTTTTTTTATCTTTCTAAACTTTTCGATATAATTAGTGGCATATGGGGCCTATAGAACGTTCCGTGTTGGTCTGTGTAATATCAGGGCGACCATGAGGAGTTCAACCAGTGCCAGACCCAGCTGAAGGCCTTGTATAAGGATAATTCGTCGGAGAACCTGGGAGAGTTCACAGCATACAGACTGCTGTACTACATCTTTACTAAGAATTCTGGAGGTAAAACACGTCTATGAGGTCTTTGGCTGTAGTATTGACACTCTTCCTGGCCTGCCTGTTTTCTAATCCTGTCTTTGGCCTGTTTCAGACCTGACCACTGAGCTGGTTTACCTGACTCCAGCGCTGCGGGAGGACCCGTGCGTGTCTCACGCTCTCGCTCTCCGCGCCGCCTGGGCTCTCGGGAACTACCACCGCTTTTTCCTGCTCTACCGGCGAGCCCCACGCATGGCCTCTTATCTTATCGACAAGTTTGTCGAGAGGGAAAGAAAGATCGCTCTCAGGGCCATGTTAAAAACGTACGTTGGTGTCAAACACTCTAAGCTGTCAAAGTTTCAACGGCGTTGAACGCCTGTGATGTGCTTGGGTTTTTTCATAACTTTAATGTACTGACCGTTATCTTCTCTTTCCTTTTTCAATAGCTTTAGACCTGACCTGCCAGTGGAGTGTGTCCAAGCCAGTCTGGCCTTTCCTTGTTTAGACTCCTGTATGGCATTCCTTACGGGGCTGGGGGTCACCACCTACCTCTCTGACCCCAGCAAAATAGACTGCAAAGCCAGCTCTGCCTGCTTGGCTGCTTCCTGAGGGCGGCGGGATCCAAGGGGAGGAGGAGGGAGGGGGGTCAAGCTGGCTTAAGTGTAATAGGAGGACAGGGACCCAGTATATAGTACGATTGCACTGCACTTCAGACACTCAGGCCTTTAGGATGGAGGAGGCGTTTGTTTTTCCACACTGAAGCCCTATTAAGAGAGGGAGCCTAGAATTAGAGCCATCTCTAGACGACGGGTAGATACTGGATTCAACTCTGTCTCACACACAGATACAGAGTCCTTTAGATGTATGAGGGGGTGTTTATTCACTCAGAACCCATCAAATATGAGCGTAGTTTAGCCCTCCCATCTTTTATCAGGTCCAGATATGTATTATACCATCAACAATAAGTCATTTGGATTAGTTAAACATCATGAGGCAAAGTACTGACACAAACAGATCAGGAAGGGGAGTTCCCTCACGGTCTTCCATCCTTTACAACCTGCAGATCTTTAAAGCTAACAGTGTTCTGTTATGTTTTTTCCTTCCTTCAAGTCAACAGCTCAAGTTCCGAGAAGATTCAAGTATTCTCAATGAAAGAAGAACAGCTGTTCTGGAGATCCTTTTCACTCTGAAGCCAAATGCAGAGATTCGGGCCAATCCATCTTCATCTGCATATCCAGTGACTTTGTAAGCACCGTGCTGCAGGAGGAAAAAATAGGCCAGGGATTCAGCATCCAGAAAAAAAGATGGTGGTTTGTATATCCTGTCCTCCGCCTTTCCGCCGTGGTGTCATCACCAGTTTGATGTTATGTGGGGGGAGTCCCCCTCGCCCTGTTCCTGTCCTTGTCAATCTGACCCTCTGAAAGTGATGAACTGAGAATCTAAGGGTCTTCTGCTGGTCTGTTAGTCCCCTCCCAGATGGCTTAACCACAATCTCCCCCATCACCTATCTAAAATGAAGCCCCTTCATTCGGAGAAGCCTGACCTATCTAAGGTCGCCTCTGCTAGGATATATCTAGTCTACAGAATCTAACCAAGTTTGTATATTCACTACCGCTGGTAGGCGTGGACTTGTAAGCATTATGGCAGATTCAGTTTTCTAGTATTCACCAAGATGACCTCTCGTGTCCCTTGGTGAGAGCCGTGGATCCTAAAAGCTCACCGTTGGCTCACCTGGCAGCAGACAAAAGGGGAAATCTTCTTCCAAGTGTCCGTGTCCTGAATGGCCCAATCAGCTCCAGAGAACCACAGTTGCTCAGCTCGCTATCCACTCCAGGTATCCTCAAGGTGAAAGTCAACCCTCCAGAGTTTGCAGCGGAAAAAAAAGCCTCAACCTTCAAATGTGGCGGCCGGTTCAACTCCCCCCTTTGAAGATTGAGGTTAACCTGTCACCTCACCGTACAGGAACGGCAAGAAGGGTTTGTATGCTACACCATGCACACGCTGGGTGATCAGAGCATGGATATGGCTGGTAAGAGAAAGGGACTCTAGTTTGGTGAAAGGTGGATGACAACACATCAGCAATAGCATCCATCCTGCACATCCATCCAGCAGATTTATATTGTGTGAGTTACTTAACGACAAACTTCTTTCCAGAGGTAGTCCTAATGTTTAATCTTATTGATAAAGGATTACATAGTTTGGCAGCCGTATTAAGTACATTTAAGCACCAGCTGAATAAACAGCAGATTTTAAGGTTTGGAGTGATCTGCAGAAAGTGATGAGCCGTAATGTGATTTAATGAATGTTATGAAATGAGGTAGTTGAAGTAAAAGGATTTTACGCACATGCAGACAATGATGTTCAATAAAGAGTTAGAAATGATAGTACAGCAGTGAGATTTTTTGGTCAAAGGCTATCGAGCGCCTTTACAAATGTAATATTGTACGATAATATTTGATATAGTTAAAAGGAAAATCCGATATATGTCAAACAAATTGATGCTGATAATATATTAGAATGTAGATTAGGCAAGAGGAATACAGCGCAAGTTACTCAAGGCTGTTGTTTATTTTCAGGAACAGCTGAACCTTTGATCTAAACATTGTGTACCCTGAGCTGTTTATGTCTAGTGCCACGGGTCAGACTGGATTAATTTAAAGGAGTGTATTGAGTCTCATTCTGCTGGTATACAGTGTTTGTGTACATAGTGTGTATAAATAAGTGTTATTTTGGTTGAATTGTTTTCCGTTTGATTAGCCCAGCATTTGCTTTTATTTTTCACGCCAGGGTAAGTTTCTTGTTTTTGTTTTGGGGAGGAGTGTGTTAGAGGTTAAAGCTATGGAAAATAATTCATACTGGAGACTTCAAACTGCATTGCTTATCACTGTCAAATCCAGTAGATATAACACAAAGATTATTGCTGGTGCACCACATTGGCCATGTACACAGCCTATCTTTACTGTAAACTAATGGAACCTTTTAACCGCACGGGTAAAAAAATTGGAATCCAACCAAATCTTTTTCTTGTCAATCTTTTTTTGTTTGTTTTCTGGCACACAATTCCTTTGATATGCACACATTACACCACTGTGTTTATGTAAAATATACTAGAGGTTTCCTTTCCTCTTTGCAAGTGTTTTTTGTGAATGACTGTATCTCAAGGTCTTTAGATCTTGAAACACCCATTCACAAAAATGCATTGATAAGTGAAAGATTTGGTTTGACACAGCATTCCGAAAGGTTGAGAAACAATTTAAATGTTGCCAGTTTGTTAATGGCATACATCACGGTTTGGATATTAAAACCAAACAATATTGTTTTTTGGCTGAGGAGACTTGTCTGGATAGTGATTGGCTGTGTAAAAAACAATACACATCCAGTACCTTGTAATCAAAAGTTTTACTTCATGACGACCAATTTCAGCACTGTTTAATCTTGATAATTTTGTTCATGTGCTCATGTTACCATTGATCAGAACTTCAGCATACTCTTATGAAATATGAAAACGCCAAATCTCAACATATTTTCCTTCTCCCCTTATCTGTCTCAATATCCTTTCCTTCCATACTCAGCACTCTACTCCATCAGTCCACATCCTTTTCTCTTCTTGCAGTACTGCTTTGCAGGAGCAAAAGGAGTGATAACTGGGAGCACCTCCTCAGCAGCCTCTTCCAAGTTGGAGAGCGAGAGAGAAGTGCAAGACTTGATGTGACCTACTCATGCAGTGCTGCTGAACAAACAAATGGTCCTTTTAATACTAAAGTAAATTTTCGAAAGTTGAAGTCTATGTATTATTACTTAACTGATAGAATGAACCTCACTGTAATAGAACTGTGTAATGTATTTCCTGCTCGCCTTCATGTTTGTTTGCAGTTTTTCAATTTAGATTGGCTCTGACATTTGGAAGGGGTCTGAAGAAACGTTCACATTAGAGAATATGGTCTCTTTAGTGCTTGATGTGTTTAATACAGGTTGACCTGTTCTTTGTCATGTTAAAATACACCTCCACTCAGACATATTTTGTCTTGCTCACAATTTTAATATCGCACCTCTACAGCAGTAAATAAATTAGACCTAGGTTATAGTATATTTTTGTAATATAAAAAATGTGTGCTTTGCAGACAACTAACAATTCTTTCTTTAGAGATGTTTTGCTCTTGCTGAACTGTTCCCTTTGACATCGGATTTTCTTTTGCTCCCATGTACTGTACATGAAGCTCATCAAATTCTGTAACTACATGACTGCACTACAAAACTCCTATAGCTTACTTCAGTTGTTCATCTTTCACTACTTCCATTTTACATCAGTTGATTTTCTAAACTTTTCCCTTTTCTCTTAACAGTTTGTTTTTGTGACCTGCATGCTTTACCTGTCTTCTGTCCTTTTACTATTCCACATGTTCCTTATGTTGAGTATTTGACTGATGTTTTTAGTTTTTTTGCCAAATGCAACTAGCCACTCCCAGTAAGTATTCACTTCAGTACTGCTTTAGTGGTTTCTGTTGCAGCTGACTAACCAAAACTGAATGGTTACTTATCTTCCCATTCTCTGGTTGCCCAGTATCATCCCTCCCTAGATTGTATTTGATATGTTGGACTGCCATTTTGTTGATATTGTACATAATGTTTTCTTTATTTCTTTTGAACAATCTAATAAAAATAAAATACAAGAATATTAAGGACTTTTTGTCTTGTCTTTGCTCCATAGCATCTCTTCCTCTGAGAAAATAATCAAAGGGCAGATAGATTTTAATAAACAATTTTATTTTTTGATTGCATACATAACAGGACATTAGATGTACCATGGAGAGATAACCTTGGCGGACATTATAAATCCATATCTTTACTGGTTAATAAGGGATGTGTCTAAATTCAAAATGAAAGTTAAGATCAAGAATTATAGGTAGATTTGGAAGGTGTTTAGATGTACAGGATGAGAATTGATGCATCCAGACAAAGTAGATGTAGATCAGGATTAACACATGGGAAGCAAAGAAATTGAAGAGAAAATCACTTCAGAAATCCTACTTGCAAGCAATTCATTAAAATTAAACTGAGAATGGAATCAAACTCCAGAAATTTAGGGCAATCAATCAACTGATGTCTATTTACTAAAGTAAATTTTCGAAAGTTGAAGTCTATGTATTATTACTATTATGTCTATCAGTTGATTGATTGCCTTACATTTCTGGAGTGTTATTCCAAAGGAAAACAATCAAAATTAAAGATTTAAGAATTAAATTGACAGATTAAGATACAGAAAGATGAATTATTGGCTGTGTGTTCTATCATGGTGTGGAAAAAAGGAGAATAAAATGCAAAAGATAATGGTCATAGCTGAAAGGGAAAGAGAAGCAGCAAGACAATTAGGTAAAGTTTCGGACAATGCAGGACAAATAATAAATAGGTAAGCACAAGGCACAGATACAAGAAGATCATGCAAAAAATAAGAATAGAAATGAAATAGTAAAAAAAAAAAAAAAGTATGGATTAAGGTGGATCACTAATCCTTCTTTATCTCATTGGAGCAAACATCTTAATATGAAGGGGATGGCATTGTCTTGTATATGACCAGAATTTCATCACCATGATAAGTCAAAGGCAGTTTACTAGCACAAGCCTAATAGATACAGTACTGTGCAAAAGTTTTAGGCAAGTGTGAAGTCTTTAAAGTTATTAAAAAATATATATATATATATATATAAATGTGAATTAAAAAAAAAAAAAATTAATCAATTCATGAAATACAAAGTGAGGGAAAACCAAATCGGTATCAAAACAACATTTGGTGTGACAATCCTTCGCATTCAAAACAGCATCCCCTGCCTAAAACTTATGCACAGTACTGTATGTTAGAAAAGAAGACTATATATTGCATTCTGGATAGAAAAGGATGCATGGACATTTACTTGTGAAAACATATAAAGTTATAAAGGTTAAAAGTCAGAGGTAGATTGTAAGAAAGGCATCAAAACATCCAAACAAACAGTACAGTGGTTGTCACACATTACCACAAGCAGAAAGTGAAATGATTATTGAACTAATTAATATTATCCGTGTCAATTATGTCTCTCAACACATAGGTG
>JAPMUY010005353.1:385000-389020 GCA_026901105.3 Galaxias olidus | reverse complement strand
CACCACTATCCTGCTTCACAAACTGGAGACGGCTCAGGACGCAAAGAGGAAGTCGAGTCAAAACAGGAACCACTCGGTGCGGCGGATCCAAGACTTCCTGGAACTCCAGGTGGACTCTGGGAAGACAGGAGAGGAGGATGTGGGGAGGAATGGAGAGGAGGAGCGAGAGGAAGGAGAGATGGAGAGATACCTCTTGCCTCCTAAGACTCTGCTGCGCTACGCTTTGCTCTTGGACATTGTCAGACCTACATGTAGGCGATCGGTCTGCTTCACTAAAGGGTACACACGGTGGCTTAAACCAATGGGACATCGTACGCAATGACAGCGCTTATTTATTTCACACTATCTAAATAAGTCTCGAACGTTTATACCTTATCTAGCTTTGTCATAATAACATTTGAACCTGCAAGTTACTTATGACATATTCTAGCATGGTGTTTGTTGATTGCTTTTGGTGTGAGTTACTTATGACATATTCTAGCATGGTGTTTGTTGATTGTTTTTTTGTGTGTGTCTTAGCTATGGCCACTATGTAGAGGGAACTGGTTCTGTACTGCAGTCCTGTGTTGAAACCACGGTAAGCACACAGCCATTTCTGACAGTTAGTGTAGGGTTGAACCAGTCACTTACACGTCATTAACAACAGTACATGTTTAATATTTTTCACATGTACAGTATTTATTACACACAAAAATCTTAAACTGTTAAAATAAGTTCTTATTGGCTACATCATTGCAAATACAAAAAAAAGCTACATTATTTCTATTTATCTAATTGTTTAAATTCAGACTTGATATGCAACACGTTAGTTACACTTTATTTATAAATGTTTATATGTGCAGTATTTATTACCACAGTCTCATTTAAAACAAGTTCTAAATTGTTTCATCATCAAAGCGGCTAGTAAAAGAGTACTCTAAAACCAAATTTCATTGACGTTTCTATTCAAAGTCGCAGAGTAACTATCTGTAACTATGCCCCTGCTGCAGATGGAGTCTGTCTTCAAGGGTCTGGACCAGTTGTCTGAGGAGGAGCAGCTCAAACAGCTGTCTCGATTGAGGCTTCGTTACTTCACCCCCAGAGAGATAGCCAACCTCATGGGTTTCCCCAAGCACTTCAGTAAGTCTCCATGGAAATGGTTTGTTCTGGAACTGTCAGTACAGGATGTCTGATCAAGTGGAATGTTTTGTTTTTTTGATTCGGTGTAGATTCTATTTTAGTCTCTTTTTTTTGTGACTAACAGCTCTGCCTGTGTTCTACACCTGGGGTATTGTTCTATATTCCTGTTCCATTCCACTTTGAAAATTATTCAAAGCAGAGAATCAAAACATTTACACAGTTAAGGAAGAGTGTTGATGTACAACTCATAGATTATTCGTCTTCGTAGGGTTTCATGGGGATTTCTGTGTTGGGACTGGAATTGTCCCACTTTAAAACCCCCCATTTTAATAAACGAATCCCAACCGCAGTACCATCAGGCGACTTAACAGTAAACTGAGTCACTTCGCGAATTAGATGACGCACATTTTCAGTGACTCCACCAGATTCCAGCCACACTAGACCCTTGTGATATGCATCACCCACTGCAATCGCGCGCATGAGATTAGCCGGGTACGTGTTCTCTGCGGCTAACCAAGCAAGCTAACTATAGCCTCGCTAAGCCTGTGCCTGAGCCTAATAAGCACGTTGAGAATCCCTGTGTAATCGGCTTTTGGGGGAAGGTGAGACCGGGCTGGATGAGGAGATGAAGAAGAAGGGGAGGAGTTCAAGGTCGAGGCAGGAACCAGGAAGGAAGTGGAGTCTAATGATAGGGCGTTGTCATGGTTTTCTTCAGCCAATTGCTGGTCCTTTCTGGAGACTGCTTTGGTTTAATGAGATATAAGTTTGAGTGGGCGAATGCACCTTAAAATGTGCTACTTCATATATATGATACTATATAATACTACTGCGTGGTATACGTATATATATATATGCATTACCTTATTATACTTTATTTACAAACACGAGCAATAAAGGAAACTTATCAGAATAGTGTCTGATACATCTTTTACTAAACATCGAGATACACCTTAGTAGTAAAGAAAGACCAGGAATGTTTGGTGATTTACCACCCCAAACATACACTAAGTGTTTTGAATTTTGGTTTCGAATTGAAAAGACAACGTATGAACTTTACTGTCTCACCACAGATGTTTTGTGTTAGACACAGCCAAAGCTTATGTCATGTAGCTACGTTTGATGTACTGTATCTGAATGTATTGTACAGCACTTTGGTCAGCTCTGCCTGTTTTAAACGTGCGCTATAAATAAACATGATTTGACGTGATTTAATACTTGCAAATTTATGGTTTTTATTCACACTTCCCATTATTAAGATTCTTTAAAAAAAAAAATATTCAACCGAATGTGAAGTGTTTTATTCTAGATCTCTCTTTGTCTAATGCCCTTCTTTCTGTTTTCTTTTCTTTCTTTTCTTTCTTTTTCTCCCCCTAACAGATTTCCCAGAGAACATCAGCACAAAGCAGCAGTACAGGGTTTTGGGGAACAGTCTGAATGTCCTGGTGGTGGCTCGGCTCATACAGCTGATGGTGTCCTAACACCTCCCAGCATGCAGTACAAACAAACGCACTGCAAAGACTGTTGTGTCCCGGACGCCTTTTCAACTCACCTTCAATATGGTGTTTATTGTCACAAAACAACCAACAAACCACAGATACCATACAGACATATTTTTTTATTGTTTTGCTTTTAGTAACGTCTTGAGATCTGCACTTGATGGGATTCTAAAAGCACCTGTTTAAAATGTACTTACTTTACTTACTTCCTCGTGGGATGTTGGCAAAATAAATGACCCAGACGATTGTGGCAATCCAAGATTTTTTCCTGAAAGGAACCAACATTTGTTTGATGAGCAAAACTTGTAATCCAACGATCTAACACAGCTGGTGGTAAAATGCAGTGTCAAAATAGGGGATTCAAGAAACTTTCAGCATCAAGTAATATTGATGTTAGTAATTATAATGACTAAATGAGAATGTTTATTTTTCGTACTGAAATAAAACAATATGAAATCTCAAACAACTACATTTATTTCTTATATAAGTTGGTAACATATAATTGCACTTATGGTTTTCACAAGAGTTCAATAGCCACTGGAATGTTTTTTTATTGTCTATAAAACGTTTTACTGTAATCAGAACTGTGCTGTGCCTCACATTTTCGCCACTAAGGAAGATGCTTCTGAATTACTGTAAACACACACACACACACACACACACACACACCTTAACCTGTGGTTACTGATCAGTTTCAAGCATGTGATGATCCCTCGTAATCACCCAGTGAAGTTCTATAACAGTTCTGTGATTATACTTCCACCCCCCCCCCATCCATCCTCCTTTTTTATCCCCTACTTTTATCATTCTGCTTCACTCTTTCTGTACACCTTTGTACTGTTCACACTGTTCAAGACCAGGTGGTTCCTCTCCCCACTGCACGTTGTTTTTGGGGGATTGAACAAACCGGACCAGATAGGCTCAGTTTGGCTCAGCGTCATATACGTTGGGTGTGAAAACTACGTGTACGGTTCCAACTGAGCAGGTTTCTCTGGGAGGACTCTTTTTTTTTTTTTAAAGGGGGTCAAAGTTCATTGTTTGCTGGTCCTCTTCTGTGGCCATCACAGAGAGAGTGCAGACAGTTTTAGAAGGACAGTGTTTGAGTCTGAAGACAGCGTCCTGGGGAAGCTAAGGCAGTTTTCTCAGCATGGCTCAGACTCTCAGGGTCTGCTTGCCGCTCTTCATCCTCCTCGTCCTCCTCCCTGGACTGCCGGGAGACAGCGGGGAACGCACCAAGGGACGTAGCAAGAGAGACATCAGCACTGACCAGTACGTTGAGGCAATTTTGTAATGATGGACTAGTCTTTAAAATTGTTTGGTATAATGTGTTGTGTTCTCTTATATATTTCTATGTATAATGTCTACCTTTTTTTTTATAAAAAAAAAATTTGGTCTATTTTAACGG
>JAPMUY010005353.1:365000-372500 GCA_026901105.3 Galaxias olidus | reverse complement strand
TACAGACAGACACACTCCCAGCCCCCCCCCCCCCCCCCCCACACACACACACAGAAACAAACATGTGCACACACATACACACACACACACACACACACACACATTAACCCCCCCCCAACACACACACACACACACACACACACACACACACACACACACAAATACACCCACACACCCAACTACACTCTCCATCTCTTCCTGCCATAACAGTCATTCTGTCGTTCAGCGGAGTGGAACGAGTGAGGGTCACGTGGAGACGTTAGCGGAATACATAATGGGATTTTATTTCACTGGCCTTCTCCTTATCGCCTACATGAATGAAGGCTTGGCTTCACACACAATGACCGCCCGGGCAATTTACGAGAAGTAGTCAGTCGAATTCGGCTGTAAGATACACACTGTGGTGTTAACCAATTAGCTTTCAGTCTGTGAGAGTGAACCCAACGAGCTTCTCTGGATTGATTGCTTTAGTCTGCTGTCTGGTTAACCCTGTGATGTCCAGTGTGTACTGAGGTTTCTGTTCACCGTTGAACGAGATGTTGAACATTGTCACCTCTAAAGTGCTGTTACGTAAATATTTTAGCAAATTTTTGTTAGACAAAAAATGTGCAAGGGTTTATCTTTTTTTGTCACGTTCACATTTTGGAACATACAAAAACAACATTACCCGTTGTTTTGGAACATACAAAAACAGCATTACCAGTTGTTTTGGAACATACAAAAACAGCATTACCAGTTGTTTTGGAACATACAAAATAGCATTACTAGTTGTTTTGGAACATACAAAACAGCATTACCAGTTGTTTTGGAACATACCAAAACAGCATTACCAGTTGTTTTGGAACATACAAAACAACATTACCAGTCACACCATCCCATTCACTTCAATGAGAAAGTGTGTCCAAACTTTTGACTGGTACTGTACATTCAGAAAATATTCAGACCCCTTCACTTTTTCCACATTTTGTTCAGTTACAGCCTTTTTCTAAAATAGATAGAATTCGTTTCTCTTCTCAGTAATCTACACACAATGCCCCATAATGACAAAGCCATCCAACTCACAATGTTTCTGTTTCATACATTATCATTTTAATTGGAATAAATCACTACGACTTAGTTTGTACCACACCCCTCTTTAGTGACGCCTTCAAAATGTCATCCCTTTGTTTTCTTTTTACTTCCTGTTCATTTTTTTATTATTATTATTTAATCTAAAATGAAATCCCTGTAAAACGTCACGAGACGACTTGCTTGTTCCCAGGTTGTGGTGGCACCTTTTCGGGCACGGGGCAGATCCGCTCACCCTACCACCCCAACCCCTACCCCCACAACAAGGAGTGTGAGTGGGTCATCACCCAGCCAACGGGCTACGTCGTCACGCTCAGCTTCCTGACCTTTGACATTGAGGCTAACAACTGTTTGTACGACTTTGTGGAGGTATGGGTCATAACACAGACAATGCAACACATTAGAGACTACTTACATATTATTTTAGTAGTGAATTAAATACAATAAGCAACTTGTTTAACCAACTACAGTTTATTTTCATGTTAGACGTTTTTATTTTACAAAATAATAATCTCTCAACATTTTATTGTCATTCGTTTGATTTAGTAGAAACCAATGCATCTTAAACGTTTTCTAAAGATAACAATGCTTGACTTCATTTAAATGTACCAGTGAAACTATGCCTAAATGTTTAAATGTAACGAATGCGATGCGACTCAGTCTCTCACACTAAGGTCCAAATCCCTCCTCTGTTCTTCAGGTGAGGGACGGGTCGACCTCCAGTTCCCCTCTGCTAGGCACCCTCTGTGGGACCCAGATCCCCGCCATGCTGGAGAGCACCCAGAGGTCCATGTACGTCCGCTTCAAGACCGACTCGTCCGTCAGCAACAGCGGCTTCACCGCCTCCTATGGATCCGCCTTGGAGGGTAATGGCCGCCCTGGGAGATCATGGGAGTTGTAGTTCCGACTGGACTAAGGGGGGTTGTGGCTTTTCAGGAGCTTGAGTTTTTCTGTAAAACTGCTAATAACGATAGGGTCAGTCTAGGGGTTTCTGATAGATTTGTAGATGAGATTTGAAGATTGTAAGATTTGTAGTTTTGTCTCTTGACAGTGATGTTGTGCATATTGTAAGTGCTTGAGGTTTGGTTAAAACTACAGATATGGTTGGCTGAGTGACTTCCCTCAGCATTTGTTTTAGGATGACGTATATCATGTTTTATGATAACCCCCGCCCCTCCACGACACACACACACACACACACACACACACACACACACACACACACACACACACACACACACACACACACACACACACACACACACACATTCTTTGCCGAACTCCAGCCTAACCATGCCTCTCTCTGACCCCTCCTCCTACCTAGGTTACTACGAACCCTAACTCTAACCCTGCCTCTCTCTGACCTCTCCTCCTACCTAGGCTACTATGAACCCTAACTCTAACCCTGCTTCTCTCTGACCCCTCCTCCTACCTAGGCTACTACGAACCCTAACCCTAACCCTGCCTCTCTCTGACCCCTCCTCCTACCTAAGTTACTACGAACCCTAACTCTAACCCTGCCTCTCTCTAACCCCTCCTCCTACCTAAGTTACTACGAACCCTAACTCTAACCCTGCCTCTCTCTGACCCCTCCTCCTACCTAAGTTACTACGAACCCTAACTCTAACCCTGCCTCTCTCTGACCCCTCCTACCTAAGTCACTACGAACCCTAACTCTAACCCTGCCTCTCTCTGACCCCTCCTCCTACCTAGGCGAATATGAACCCTCACCATGGCTCTCTCTGACCCCTCCTCCTACCTAAGTCACTACGAACCCTAACCCTAACCCTGCCTCTCTCTGACCCCTCCGTCCACCCAGGTTGTGGGGAAGCTCTGACTGACCCGACGGGCTCCATCACCAGCCCCGGCCACCCCACCAACTACCCCCACGGGGCTAACTGTACGTGGTACATCACCGTGGCCCCGGGCCACCTCGTCCGCCTGACCTTCCACACCTTCAACATAGAGTACCACGTCAACTGTGACTTTGACTACGTGGAGGTGTATGACAACGGCACCGCCCAGACCGGCAACAAGATCGGCAGGTGGGCGGGGCTTAGCGTAGCAACCGCCTAAAATGGCGGAGTTTTGTTAAAATATATTTTTTTATTTTTTTATTTTTTTTATTTTTTGGGGTTTTGGTAGATTTTGTTTCTCTGTTTATTGGAGCAGTAGAGTGTGTTTTCATTTGTGAAAGCCTCTTCTTTGACAACTTTGTCTTGTTGAAAATGTTTGTTTTGTAATTTTCTTTAAGCTAAGGGCAACCTACTTTTCATGAATAACACATTGTGACTGCTTACATTTTTTCTTATGGAAGCAGATTTTCCTTTTTGTTTCACTTCTATAACCTATGTTGTACGAAAGAAAATCATTAAAAATAGGGTTGGTTTGATTTGTCCTGTGTCTCCGTCCAGGTACTGCGGTACTGTGGTGCCTCCCTCTCTGACCAGCACAGACAACACGATGACCCTGCTCTTTGTGTCAGACGTCAGCATATCCACCGAGGGCTTCTCCGCCAGCTACGTCTCTGTGAACGCTGCCACAGGTACGGTCACCAGGGCAACGCTTACACATAGCCCAGGCCACGCTAATCTTAGGGCTGCTCACTGTTAAAACTATAGTGAGGCTCTTCTGAGGGGGGATGGTGTTTCTAGAAATGGTTGGAAGCACTGCCATGCTTCCTGCCTCCCAGCAGAAAGACTAGCCTCACTAACAGACAAGGAACTAGTCTCCAGTGCACTATAACGCCAAGGCCCGGTTTCCCGTACAGGGATTAAGCATAGTTCTAGACTAGATCTCACTGTCAATGGAGATTCTCCATTGAAAATGTTTTTTAGTCTAGGACTTGGCTTAATCCCTGTTCGGGAAACAGGGCCCAAAGGTTTAAGTTTCAAATTATGTTTGCAAGTTGCACTTGGTAACACATTCATTTTTTTATATTTACGTTACTCTGGATAGATATGTCTGAAGACTGACCTACCTTCAATATAAATTGCCAAAACAGCTATCAAAATGATTTGTTATAATTTCAAAAGAAAACCTAATGCACCCACTTGAACCTAGGGTTTCACACGTTGTTGTGTTGACTGAATCTCATTCGCCGCGGTTTCCCGGACAATCCTCACAGCGCCATCAAACCATGTGACCTTTTCCTAAGCGCCTTAAAAGTTAAAAGGGGTCACACGGAGGTCGCTCCCTCCCGCCCTATAAAGAACTCCTTGACAGCCGTCTCTGTATTGAGCTCTTTCAATTCCATCTTAATTAATACCACCTCTTTGGGTTACCATGGGCAACGGCGTACAAGAGGACCCCACAATACAGGCTTCAAAGTTATGAGGAAAACAAGCCCTCTACAAAATGTCCAATAAAAGTGTTGAGAAGATTTTGCAACTGTTATTATTGACATAGATAGTATATAGAACTTGAAGTTTTTAAATATAAACCAGCGTTTCTCAAGCCTATTGTATCTGGTGTAGCAGGCCAAATGGTAAAGTGGTATTAACTGGTAGTATATACATTGTATGCCTTTCATTCAGCCATTATGGTTCAATGCTATGTCCTCAGATTTACAGCTTTATTTTGCTCTCTTGCTCCTCTCTTTTCCTCCCTGCCCCCACCCCCCCCCCCCCCCCCCCCCCCCCCCAGACTGCAGTGCGGTGTTCAACACCCCTACGGGTGAGTTTAGCTCCCCCAACTACCCCAACAACTACCCCACCGACCGCCAGTGTGTGTTTGTGATCGTGGTCCAGCTCAACCAGCAGATCATGCTCAACTTCACCGACTTTGACCTGGAAGGATCCTCCACCAACTGCATCCACGACTACGTGGAGATCAGGTGAGATCCAAAACGCGGATCGACGGATTTGGATCAGGCATGCGTCTAAGCCTGTAAAACGGCCTCGTCACTATGGGCTGCATTTCAGAGGACAGGACTCTGTTGAAGGAAGGTTTCTGCATTATTTTGGACGTATAAATATTTTTTGTCTATATATTTTAATAGACCCCACCCCAAAAAAATATCGGCAAAGCCTTCAATATTCTGACAGTTGAAATTCAAGTACAACTCAAACACACTGTGAAAGGTGGGACCTTAGATCCGTGCCGTGGTTTGAATGTGTCATGTTGTCCCCTGAAGGGATGGTGGCTATGAAACCTCTCCCCTGATCGGGAAGTACTGCTCCAATCAACCGCCGCCGGTACTGGTGTCCCATAGCAACCGCCTCTGGGTCAAGTTCCTGTCCGACTTCTCCGTGACTCGCCGGGGCTTTGCTGCCCACTGGGACGGAACACTGACAGGTGTGTGTGCGTGCGTGCGTGCGTGCGTGCGTGCGTGTGTGCGGGCGAGCGGGCAGGCGGGGGGGGCGGGCGGGCGTGTGTGCTCTGGTGTACACGTGTGTTTGTACCTGTGTGTGTGTGGGTCACATACTGTATTACATCATAACACTGACAGGTGTGTGTGTGTGTGTGTGTGTGTGTGTGTGTGTATCACATACTACATCATAACACTGACAGGTGTGTATGTGTGTGTGTGTGTGTGTGTGTGTGTGTGTGTGTGTGTGTGTGTGTGTGTGTGTGTGTGTGTCACATACTACATCATTCACCTGACATAACCATGTTAAACCCAGAGGAACACCGCTTACAAGAGGAAACGTCGCTTCTCTTAAACATGTCTGTATATCAGTCCCCCATTTTACATCCTTCATTCTTGCCCTTTACTCCCCACCCTCTAATCCCCCCATCAAACTTAACCTCCCCCCCATCCCCCCACCTCCCCTCCTCTCGACTTCCATTTTCTCTTCCCGTCCCTCCTCCACCACCCTCGTCCTCCATCCTCTTCCTCAGGGTGTGGCGGTACGATGACCACCAGTTCGGGGGCTTTCTCCTCCCCTAACTACCCGCTGTCGTACCATAGCAACGCCGAGTGCTACTGGTTCCTCCGGGCCAACCGGGGCAGCCTGCTCCAGCTCTCCTTCTCTGACTTCCACCTGGAGTCCAGCTCCAACTGCGTCTACGACTACCTGGAGGTGGGTACTGGCCTGGTGTGGCCTGAGGGGGGGGGGGGTCAAAGTTGAAAGGGTAATGGTTACGAGGGTTTCGTTTTTTGAGGGGTGTAATACTGCTTGGTAGATGGAGATGTGAGGACCTGTCCTGTAGGGGGTATCTCTTTGTGTAGAGGAGGAGTGAATCCTGCAGCTCGCGAGTGTGTGTGTGTGTGTGTGTGTGTGTGTGTGTGTGTGTGTGTGCGTGCGTGCGTGCGTGCGTGCGTGCGTGCGTGTGTGTGTGAGTTCCAATGTTGAAGTCTCGTGGTAGCTTACTATAGTAAGTAGTGCACTGTACAGTTTGTGGCTAAGTTTCTGTGTGTGTTTTTAGAAGTCTTGTCAAAGCCTAAAGTATATGTGCACATTGTGACTGAGGTGTGTGTGTGTGTGTGTGTGTGTCTCAAGGTGTACGATGGGAACTCTACCAACGCGGCCCAGCTGGCCAAGCTGTGTGGGTCAGAGGTGCCCGCTCAGATCAACTCTTCCATGAGCGACCTCTATGTCAAACTACGCACTGACGGATCCATCAACGCAGGGGGCTTCCTGGCCTCATATACCACCAGTGAGTCACGCACACACACACACACACACACACACACACACACACCAAAAAAAACTCACAACCACACACACACACACACACAAAAAGCCAAACACTTTCTCTCTGGTATCCATGGTGACGGGTTAGGCATTGCACACTTAGTGTTAACAGTGAGCTCAACAGTGGAGGTTGGCAGAGCAGTGAGCACGGAACAACAGAATGTCAAGTGTCGTGTGGTGTGTGTGTGTGTGTGCGTGTGTGTGTGTGTGTGTGTGTGTGTGTGTGTGTGTGTGTGTGTGTGTGTGTGCACACACACACACACACACACACACACACACACACACACACACACACACACATTGGCACTAGCCAAACCTTACTCCGCCCTCGGCCTGCCAGCTCCATTCTGTTTTTTTCTAAAGTGCTGTTGAAAGAGGAAGAGGTCACTACAGAGTAGAGTCCATCTCGTTCTGCACCCACACACACACACACACACACACACACACAGTCCGTCTCGTTCTGTATACACACACACACACACACACACACACACACACACACACACACACACACACTCACACTGTATACACACACACACACACACACACAGACACACACACAGAGTAGTCTCGCAGAGAATCTCTCTGTATACACACACACACACACACACACACACACACACACACACACACACACACACACACACACACACACACACACACACACACACACACACACACACACACACATACACACACACATAAACACACACACACACACACACACACAAACACACACACACACACACACACACACACACACACGCGCGTGCAAACCCACACACACACACAC